>PVJH01014850.1:0-55534 GCA_004026705.1 Nesogale talazaci | reverse complement strand
CTGCTCCACTCTCTCCTCTTCTTCATCGTTTCCATTGATAGGTCCGAGCATATTCTTATCTGTTTGCCTTTATATGTGATTGCCCTTTTTTCCCTAGCTGCTCTCATAATTTTCTCTTTTTCCTCATAATTGGATAGTTTAACAACTATATGTCTTGGTGTTTTCTTCTTGGGGTTTAGTCTAGCTGGTGTTCTTTCCGCCTCCTGTCTGGTTATCTGGCTTTCATTCATTAAGCTAGGAAAGTTTTTTTTTTCTGCCAAAGCTAAGAAAGTTTTCCTCTAAACATTCCCTCACTATTTTGGATGTTGGTTTTCTTGGTGCCTCATCCTCCAGCAGACTGATAATTCTAATGTTTCTTTTCATAGTATCAGCCAGGTTTCTAATATTTTCTTCTGCTTCTCTCATAGACTTGTTAGATTTTTCCTCCCATTTATTAATTTCTACTTGCAAGTCCTCTAGGTCACTTGTCCTGTTTTCTGCCTCCTCCATTCTCTGGGTGAAATCAGAGCTTACTATTAGCTTTTGTTAGCTCACTCCTTAGTTCTTGAATTTCCCTTTGGTGTGTGGCCTTTATCTCCTGTATCAATTCTTTCTTCTTTAATGTGTTGCTTAAGAGCTGCATACGTGTTAGTAACATCTTGAAGATTTCTTTCTGTGGTTGATCAATCTCCACATTTTCTATGACTGCTGTTACGTCCTGTTGGTCTTCTTGCATCAGATTTAATTTCTCTTTTCTTGATACTTTGGAAGAGGCTAGCTGTTTTTTGTTTGATTTATTTGAATTAAGTGGCATTTTCCTTGGTGTTTTGTAGCTCTGGGGCCTCTCTTTGGGAGGCTGGTCTTACATTAAAGGTTTCCTCAGGAACTGTTTGCAGTTGGGCCATTACAAATCTGATAGAACATATTGGCTGACAGGGGAGTGGGTTTAGGGGGTGGGTTGGGGGTTGGGTGATCTGTTCCTGGCTAAGGGCACTTGCTAAAGATAGGTGGGAAAAAAATCCTCTACCACTCTGGGATGGGGAGGACTGGCTGGCTGTTTGCCCAGGCGACAATGTAACGCGGACCTCTCTGCCGCGGGGTCATGGGGTGGGCTCCCTGTACCGGCAGCGTCTGTGGGGAGTGCCAGCGACTGTGGGGTGTGCGGGCATTCCTTTCGCTCCTGTTCGAAAGTGTGGCCCAGATGGCGGGGCGCGTGGGTTTAGGGGATGAGTTGATCTTATCCTGGACAACGGTGGCTCCCTTATGGCGTGCCTGGGCGTGGGCCTCCTGGGTTGGGGAGGGGCTGGCCTGCCGTTCTGCTGGGGACACATGAGCCTCTGGGAGTGGGAAGTGAGAGGCGCAGGTGTGCGTGGAGTGTCCCCTGGGCACCTGGGGTGGGGAGGACTGGTTAGCGAATGCACGTGGTCACTGATGCACTGCGGGCCCCAGGGTTTGGGGTCGTAAATTGGGCGCCCTGGATTCCGCCGTCACAAAGAAACGGCAGAGTCTGTGCTAGCGTCCGTGCTCCTGGTTTGGAGGAGGGCTCTGAGCTTTCCTGGAGTCACAAAACCCAATTCGAGAGCCCCACCCTTCCCCGAGTCACCCCCACTCACCGATCTCCAGGAGCTCTGGGCGTGAGCTGCCTATCTGGTCACCATCTTCCCGCCGCGGCCTGGATAAGATTTTTTGTTCTGGGTCTTTCATGCCCGATATCTGATCACATTGACACCCCTTGATCACCCAGGCTGGTGTGCTTCTTCCACGTGGACTGTGTTGCTTCTCAGCTAGATGGCTGCTTGTTTTTTCTTAAACTCTTTAAGACCCCAGATGCTGTATCTTTTGATAGTGGCCATCATTAGCTTTCTTCACTACATTTGCTTATGCACCTATTTTGTCTTTAGCAATTGGCCACATATTATTTTTGTAAGTGTGACATAGCATTTTTAAAAAATATGTTGCTAACTTTATTATTCCTGATCACATATGTTTAATTTAAGGAAAGCATCACCAGCTTAAATTAATAGAAATAAGTACAATCTCAATTACTTATTTTCCAATTACCAGAAGACTATCAAGTTCAATCTGTGACTTCTGAACTTTATCTTGGACTATACAATTATGATCAATTGTAGCATTTTAAAACTATTTTTATACACATAAGTCTAAGATTAAATACCATGAACAAAATGAAAATAAATGACCAAAACAATGTGCTTTCCCTGGAAAGATGAGTATATGTGTAGGCACATTTTGCCAGTACTTTTAAATTTCATCATTTATGTGTATTATATGTTTGGGTGTGTTATTTACATATGTGCACTATTTGCAGGAAAATAAAGTTGGTCCCAATGCTTTGCTTCTGCATTTCTTCTCAAGAACTTTTAGCCTTAGATTTTTCACTTATGTCCTGGATCTGTTGTGAAATAGTTTTTGCATATGATGTGAGGTTTCATTTTTATGCATGTGGAAATACTGTTTTGCCTGCACCATTTTTTGGAAAAGATCGTTAAGCAAATAAGTTATGAACCTCTGAACTAGACAGTAAGTGAGAGACAATTTGGAATGAAGCTTCTTCTGGTGGTGAAAATGATGATGGTGGAACATGTGCATGTGGCGAGGTAGTGTTAGCTAGAATAAAAGAGGAAAATGAAAACAAAGAATGAGACTTTAGAGTTTGGGTATGTAGTATGAGTCAGTTCCCATTTTGGGAAAGAGGAGAAACTAGAAAATTAAAAGAGAATTAACAGCTATTGATTGCTTACTATTTCCAGTGGGTATGCTTAAAATCCATCTCACAGAAACTCCTTGAACTCTGAAGTATTGCTGCTCCTTCTCTCCAGATGAAGAAATAGATTCAGAAAAATAAGTTACCTTATCTGAGATCATATAGAAGTAAGTCGTGTTACTGCGTTTTTCCATGACCTGAAGCTCACACCCTATCCTATTAGAAGCTGCAACCCTGGAATACAGTTGAATCATTATAAGTGGGGGAACCTGGTGGCATAAAGGGTTACACATTGGACTGCTGCCATGAAGGTCTGCAGTTTGAAACCTCCAGCCACTCTATGGGAGAAAGATGAAGCTTTATATTCCCTTAAAGAATTACAGATTTGAGTGATATCCCCCACCCCCCCAAAAAAGAGTTACAGATTTGGAAACCTGACCTATCAGGATGTTATGAGTCAGAATTGACTTGATGGCAGAGAGTGTGAGGGTTTTGTTGCTGGTGTTTTGAATTAGTTTCTATATGGAAACTACAGAAATGTTGAACCTTCCTTTGTTGGCAGAGATCTGGGAGTGTGCTTGGAGAGAGCCAGAAAATAGAGCTCATGAGAACAGGCCCAAGAAGGATTGGAACTTGAATCTGGGCAAAAGAACAGAGAACTCCTTAGGATTTATTTCCTTGAATAGACCATTTCAGATTTCTGGACTATGCTGTAAATTTTGAAATGATTGCATCTCAAGAATTATCATATTCATGGTAAAATGCTTCCTCTCATTTATTCATTTAATAATATAGTAAATGTGTACAAATTCACCACCAAAGCATGACACAGAACATTATGCATGAATAATCTACATGTACCAGTGTGCTAAATATTTCTTGTAGTTCTTTTGATAAGTAGTTATCTTTCTTTTCAGTCCTGTGGCTATGTTTCCTCTTCCCTGTTAATGCCAAAGCCCAATAGAAGGTTATTTCTCACTCTTGCCTACATGTCTATGATCTGTTATCTGGAGGCAGTGAATGCTTCTTGTCTCCTCACTTTAAAACTCAAGTGATCTGAGAAGCCACTCTCAAACATTGCCAGTCACCAAGGAAAAAGGAAAGAGTACTCTGTAGAACTTTACACTGGAATCAAAATATTTCAACCTGAAAGTGTCTTTTTTGCTGTTGACCAGAAGTCACGCAATTTTGCCATGTAATTACAAGATGTAGAGCTAGAGATGTGTAGGGAACAATGATAATGATTATTACAGCCCATGTGCCTACTGTGGTATAACATTTGAATGCACAGCAAGATCAGGAAACAGGGTGAAGGTAGGGACACTGATTCTTGGCTTTCCAGCTGGGATCTTGTGTTGGTCCATGTAGACTAGAGAGACAAATTTATGTGTCTTACCTGGTCAAATTCTAGTGATAAACGCAATCATATAAATGGCGTTGAGGAAGACCACTTGAGTTTCAGATAACACTTTAGGGTAATCTGCCTCATTCTGCACCCATTTTGCACACAGAGTCCATTTCTCTTTGTAAGTTCCACATTTCATGGTACCATCTATCATTGTTTCCTGAATACAAAGCAAAATATTTTACATGAGGTCTCACTTCAGTTTCTTTTTCCATGCATGACTTTCCTGATATTCATAAAGTTACTGCTACTTCTGAACTGTTAGTTGACAGTGATGAGATTAGGTTTTGTGCTGCCTGGTAAGGGAAAGAGAGGTGGACTAGATGAGTCATCACTGTTATCTTTATTGTGCTCCCATCAATTTCACAAGGTTAGTTAAAGACTCAGTTACTATAACATAGCTTGGCTTTTAACTTTAAAAGTCAAGTGATAACTGACACTCATAATGCAAAGCAAGACCAAGAAACAGGGTGAAGAGGGAGTCACTGATTCTTGGCTTTCCAGCTGGGATCTTGTGTTAGTCCATGTAAACTAGAGAAACAAATTCATAAACGCACATATGTACATAAGGGAGAGGTTTATATACAAGAGGAATGGAATATGGAAAAAGCATCCCAACCCAGTTTGGTCCAAAGTCATAAGTCTGATCTTAGCCCATACGTCTCACAGCAATCTATAAAGTCCTGTCTAGACTCATGAAGCCCATGCAATGATGCTGAATGCAGGCAGATCACAGGCCAGTGGTAGAAGCATCTTAGTGCTGGGAGGAGTCCCCATGTGACTTCTCTAGGTCCAGGTTTCTGGCTGCATCAGGGTAGGATCATTTGGCTTTTCCTCAGGGATGTTTCATAGGGAGCCAGTCTTGTCAGTTGAGTATCTCCAAGGGAGTGTGTCTCCTGGCTCCAAGAAGGAATGAACACATTTCCCAGAATTCTCAGGAGAAAGCCATGACAACACAGAGGTCTCATTGACTATCTCCAGATTGACAGGCTAGACTCCACCCCCACACTCTTAATCCTCAAATTGACACCAGATTAGGTGACTGTCACAGATCTCTAGAGAAGCAAAATGATATGTATATATAGAAAGAAATCTATGTTAGGAAAATGGGTCAAACAATTGTAGAAACAGACAAGTCCAAGTTTAGGGAGGTTTCATGTCTGTGGATCAGTTTTCTTGTTATTTGCATCATTGACAGGAAGATGACAGGTGTGGCTGCAGAGACAAATTAATCCAAGGTTGGCAAGTCAGTTGGTAGGCCACTGATGATTTTTAGGATTGACAGGTACAAAGAACCAGAGATCAAAAGCCAGATGCAGGATCCAGACCCATCAAAAAGCGAAAGAAGCTTTTCCTCAGCATCTACTTATATTGGAAGCAGGTCACACCCTGAGGGATGTAACCTGAGTAAGGATATTGCATCCCACCTTAATCTTGTTACAATTGAGTGACTGCTCATAGCTGATCCCATTATGGAGTTAGTTGATTACATTGTGCTAGGTTACATCATGGAGGCTTATTAGGTCTTAACTGCCAAATCAATGAAAATCTTGGCTGAGTCAAATTGACAAAAACAAAAAACACCTATCACCCCCAGGAAATATTTCCTCAGTGTTCAAGCACAGGACCTGTACTAGGCAACTGACTCTCTTATACTATGTAGTAAGACTTGAAAGGAAGAGTGAGGACTGAGGGTTTTAGGACGGTTCATATAGGCATGGACTGCTGTTAGGGGCTGTTCAGTCGGTTTTGATTCATAGTAATTTTATGCACAATAGCAACAAACAGACACTTCTCAGTCCTGTGCTATCCTTGTAATTGTTCTTATGTTTGAGTCCATTGTTGCACCCACTGGGTAAATCCATATGACTGAAAGCCTTCCTCTTTTTTGCTGCCTCTTCACTTTATTAAGTGTGGTAGTTTCACAATTTCATGTCAACTTGATAAAAAAATAAAGAGGTGGAGTCTACTCTGTGAATCAGGTCACAGACTGATGATCCCTCCTTGTGGGCATGGCCTCATGAGGATTCAGGAAACGTTCTCTGAATTCTGCCATCAGAAGAGGCAGGTCTCTCTCTTCCTCTCTCTCTGCTTCACATTCCCGTTGACAAGCCCCATGGAGCCACGTTGATGGCAGTCGGAGGCCAGGAGATGCCTCACTTCCATTGCCTCCACAGGGCTTCCCACCCACTGACCTGTGATCTTCCTGCATTTGCCATCATTGCATGTGCTATGTGAGTCTGAAGAGGAATTCATGGGCTCATATCAGATGTATTGGTTAATATTGAACTTACGGATTTGATCTGGATTGGACTAGGATGTTTCATTTTGCATAATTATTTTTTGTATAAAGTTCTCATTTACATAACTATGAGTATATCTGGGTTTGTTTCTCCAATCAACCCGGACTAACACACTAAGCATGATGTCCTTCTTCAGGAACTGGTCTCTCCTGATAATGTGTTCAAAGTAAATAAGACAAAGTTTTGCCATCTTTGTCTCTGAGGAGCATTCTGGCTGTACTTTTTCCATGACAGATTTGTTTGAATGGTATTCAGATATCTGCATGGCATTTATCAAACTATTCCCGACCTGGGGGTGGGGTGCAAAGGGACAGACAATGTCCCTTGATTCACAGAACTTATGGTCTAATGTGCTGCTCAATCTAGTAGAGGAAGAAAATGATTTAACAAATATGATAGGACTTAAGAAGTGCTTTGATAAGGGTGAGTAAATAAACCAATATAAAAAACTCCACAAAAAGTCAAACCCACTAGCATTGAATTGATTTCAACTCAGAATAAGCCTATATAGGATTTCTGAGACTGTAAGTCTTTATGGGAGAAGATAGTCCCATCTTTCTCCTGCAGAAGAACTGATGGGTGTTAACTACTGACCTTGCCGTTAGAAACACAATGCTAACCCATAGCACTGCTAGGGGCACATGATAATAAAGGAATGATACCTAAGCTAGACAACGCATTAAAGTAGGCTTCTTAAAGGGATGATCTCATTTCTAAACAGAGGCATGAAGGCTAGCTAGGTATTAACCAGGTGAAGGCAAGTGAGAAAGAAGTTGCAGATCAAGAAGAAATATATGCCTATGGCCCTTGATCATTGGGTAAAAGTTTAGTATGACTGGGTCACCACGCGTACAGGGGAATAGGAAGATCTGAGTCTGATGAGACAGAGAGAAACCAGATCATGAAGGACTATGTAAGTCATGTTAAGGGGCTTAGACATTATCCTGAGGATAGTGGCATGCTATGAAATGGTTAGTCTTATGGATCAGACTTGACTTTCAGAACATCACTGGGAAACAATATGAAATATAGGCTGTATATATGTAATATTGAAATCTGAGAGTATAGCTGAAAAGTATGACAATTGGGTATAATAATTGGAATATGATGGAGAGAAATAGATGGATCTAAGGTACATTTAGAAGATAAAAGGGACAGGACCTGTTAATGTGGACAGTGAAGGAGAGTAAGGATGGTGCAAAGAAAAGAAATTAAAGATAAGCAAAACATTATTAAAAAACAAAATAGATCATTTACTCCTAGATTTCAAAACCTATTATACAGCCACTGTACTAAAAAAAAGCTTTATATCGGTACAACAATATATGTATTGATGAATGGGTTAGAACAGAGAACCTGAGATACAACCAAGTACCTATAGAAACCTGATTTTTTTTTTAAAAATGAAGGGCCAAAGGTGTGTGTACGAGGCATGTTAGGGACTGATCAAGAGTATTGCAACAGAGAGAAATTATTGAAACCCAATTGAAGGATGAGAATAATGGAGGGACAAGAGGAAAGTAAAAGGAAATAGAAGAAAGAACTGGGAGGCAAAGAGCATTTACAGAAGTCTAAATATAAGCATGAACATAGGTAAATATACTTAGAGATCATGGGGAAATAGATCTGTGTGCATATACTTAAAGGATTAGTCTTAAGGCAGCAGATGGGCATTGGATCTCCACTCGAGGCCTCATTGTAAGAACATTTTGTTTTATTAAATTGGCATTCCTTGATGCTCATCTTCCTGACACAATCAATGAAGACAAATGTGTGCACAAGCAAAAGTGGTGAAGAAAGCTGATAGTGGCTGGCTATCAAAGATACAGGGTGTGGGTCTTAAAGACTTGAAAGTAAACAACGGCCATTTAGCTCAGAAGCAACAAAGCCCACATGGAAGAAGCACACCAACCTGTGTGACTACAAGGCGTCAATGGGATCAGGTATCAGGCACCAAAGAACTAAAATTATATCATTATAAATGAGGGGAAGTGCAGATTGGGGACCCAAGGTCCATCTGCAGGGAAACTGACATCCCCTTACAGAAGGAGATGTGGAGGAGATGAGCCTGTCAGGGTACAATGTAGCAATAATGAAACATACAACTCTTCTCCGGATCTTCAATGCTTCCTCCCTTACACTGTCATGATCTGAATTCTACCTCACAAATCCGGTTAGACTAGAGGTTGTACATTGGTACAGATAGGAGTTGCAAAAACGGGGAATCCAGGGAAGATGATCCCTTTAGAACCAGTGGGGAGGGTGGAGACACTGGGAGGTTGGAGTAGAAAGGGGGAACCAATTATAAGGATATACATATAACCTCCTCCCTGGGGTACAGACAATGAGGAAGTGGGTGAAGTGAGACATCAGACAGCATTCACCAAGGCAAAATTATAATAGCTTAAAATTATCAAGGGTTCATGAGGGAGGTGGAGCGGGGAGGGGGTGGAAAAAGGAGGAGCCAATACCACAGGCTTAAGTAGAAAGAAAATGTTTTGAGAATGATGACGGCATCGAAGGCACAAATGTGTTTTGCATACAGTGACTGTATGGATGGATTGTGCTAGACTTGTATGAGTCCCCAATAAAATGATTTAAAATAATAAATAAATAAAAGGTCAAAGTGAAAAAAGGACCAAAATGCATCAAGTGAAGAAGAGATAGCCTTTTCAATAAATGACACTGGATCTCCAGTGTCCACTTGGATCTCCACTTGAAAAAGAATGAAACAGGATCCATATCTCATAATATGCAAAAAATGAACTTATGATGGATTAAAGACTAATTGTAAACCTTAGAACTATATGGATCATCAATGAAAAGTAGAGACAAACTAAGAGCTTAGGGAATACAAGCTATAATTTTACTACCAATGTAATGAAAAACACTATACTACAGGAGACAAAATAGAGGGTTAGGACCTCCTGAAAACATTATATATATAAATACTTAGTAAGAAGAATAATAGGAGATTGGGGAAAACATTTGCCAATGATATCTTAGATAAAGTACTAATTTAAGTAATCTATTAAAATGCTAGCTCCTTAATGAGAAATATACAAGAAACAATAAAAATGGGCACAAGACATGAATAGATAATTTACTAAAGGTGAGATCCCTATGGCCAACCATCATAAGAAGAAATACTTGCTGTTCATTAGTCATGAGAGGAACACACTTAAAACAATGATTAGACACTACTTCACACTTGTAGTAAAATTTAAAAAAAAACAGAAAATAATAAATAATAAATGCTGGAGAGATTAGAATGCTCATAATAATTGCTGGTGGGATTGTAGAATTGTACAAACACTGTGGAAACCAGTATGGTGTTTCATTAAACAAATGTAGATACAAATACCTTATGATCCTGCAATTTATTTGGTGTATACCCTAAAGAAATAAAGAACAAAACATGAACAGACATATGTACACCCATGTTTATTGCAGCAACTTCAATAATAGCACAAAGATGGAAATCCAATCAAAGTCCTATCTGTGGAAGAATGCATAAACTAATTCTGGTACATATATACAGTGAAATATTATGCATTCTTAGAAACAGTCATGGCCATCTGTGTTAGTTGGGGTACATTAGAGAAAAAAACAAATCCATAGAAACTCATATGGAGAAGAGATAGTTTTATATAAAGGGTAAGTGCACATCAAGAAAACATCCCAACTCAGTGCTGCCCAAGCCCACAAATCCAACAATAGCCCATATATCTGACACCAATCCACAAAGTCCTCCTTCATCTCAGAAAACATACACAGTGATGCCGAGTGCAGGAGTAAAGCTGAATCAGTGAGCGTGTAAGCATCTCCGCATTGGCAGGGGTCTGCACACAGCTGCTGCAGCACCCAGGGCTGCATTGGGGTAGGTCCATGTGGCTTCATCTCAGGGATGTCTTTGAGGAAGTGAGTTTTGCCAGCTGAAGCAGGGAACTGATTGAGGCAGCTCCTGGTCCAACCATCAGAAATCAAGAGACCTGATAACTAGAAAGACGAAGTTCACTAAGCTTTTCATTTCTCTGCCCTTCCATTAACCCCACATGTGTTTATTGGCCAGGTTGGCACAAGAAACATTAACCATTTCACCAACAAATACATATATATATACACACACATATACATACATGCACACACATAGACACACATACATATACATATACATACATACATATATATATATATCCCCATCCCCTGAAGTAACAGAAATGTGGGTGAAGGGAAAGAATGGATAGTGTAAAATATGAAATAATAATAATATATAATTGATTAAGGATTCAGAATGTTGGGAGGGTAGGTGAGGGAGGGGAAAATAAGAGGAGCTTTTACCAAGGGCTCAAGTAGAAAATGCTTTAGAAATGATGGTAACAGATGTACAAATATGGTTGATGCAATTGATGTATAGAAAGTTATGAGTTGTAAGCGCTCCCAATAAAATAATTTTAAAAACAGTGATGAGTGTAATTCCTAAAGGCATGAATAAAATTGGAGGATATTATGCTTACCAAAGTTAGTCAGCCTCATAAGGATAAATATTTCATAACACCATTGTGATAAAGGAAAGGAAATAAAGAAAGGAAAAAACTAGTTTCACATCAAAGGGAAAGACTTGGAAAACAACGACAATGTGGGAAGGAGGGTGTTTGGGTGGAAGAGAAGGGACAAGGAGATGGAGGAATAAAAGAAGTAAATAAAGAACCACATACATGAGAAGTTGACTGGGATCCTGTCACTGTTTTGATAAGATGAACTGTGCAACTCTATATCGTGTATTTTTCTTAAATGTGTATATTCCACAAATGAAAGGGAGAGGTTATTGTTTGTAGGTGCCATTGAGTTGGTTCTGATTCATAGTGACCCTACACACAGCAGTGCAAAACATTGCCCAGTTATATGCCATGCTTGCAGTTATTCCTTTGCCTGTTGCAGCCACTGTGTCAGCTCATCTCATTGAGGGCCTCCCTCTTTTTCACTGCCCATCCACTTTATCAAGCGTACCCTTCTCCAAAGGCTGTTTTTTCCTGACAATATGTCCAAAGTTTGTAAGACCAAGTCTTGAAATCCTTGCCTCTATGGAGCACTCTGACTGTACTTCTTTCAACACAGATCAATTTTTAGCAGCCCACGATACTTTCAATATTATTCTATTGCATAACAATTCAAATTCATCAATTCTTTTTTGGTTTTTCTTGTTCATTGTCCAACTTTCACATGCCTATGAAGCTATTGAAAACACCTTGGCGTCGGTTAGGCACACCTTAGTCCTCAACACCTTAACCCTTGTTTTTCAGCACTCTAAAGAAATTTTGTGCAGTATATTTACTTGACACAATGAACCTTTGATTTCTTGACTGCTACTTACATGAGAATTCATTGTGGATCCACGAAAGGCAAAATCTTGGACAACTTCAACCTTTCTCCATTTATCATGATGTTGTTACCTATTGATGCAGTTGTGAGGATTTTTGTCTGTTTCACATTGAGTCATAATCCACTGAATATGGCAATCAGAGATCTTCATCATCAAGTAGTTCAAGTCCTCCTCACTTTCAGTAAGCAAGGTTGCATCATCTGCATATTGTAGGTTGTTAATAAGCTTTCCTCTAATCTTGATGCTACATTCTTCCCCATATAATCCAGCTTCTCTGATTATTTGCTCTGAATACGTATTGAATAAGTATGGTGAGAGGATATAGCCATCTTCCTTATTTTAAACCATGAAGTATTTCTTTGGTCTGTTTGTACAATTGCCTCTTGATGCAAGTTCCTTATGGACACAATGAAATGTTCTGGAAGACTCACTTTTCTTAATGTTATCTATCATTTTCTATGGTCTACACAGTCAAATGCCTTTGCAAAGTCAATAAAAGACAAACCTATTTCTGGTAGTCTCAGTTTGAGCCAAGATCCATCTGACATCCCCAATGATATCCCTTATTCCACATCCTCTTCTGAATCCAGCCTGAACTTTTGACAGTTTCTTGTCAATGTACTACTGCAATCAGTACAAATAAAAAAGGGAGACATAATAATAATGAATAAAATTTATTTTTTATAAAAACTAAAAAGAATCACAGCTTTAAAAACCCTCTAGATTGCCACACCCACATGAAAAAAGGCCAGGAGGGAGGAAGAGAAAAAGAGCCAGACCAATCCCCACTCTGGCCCAGATGCTCAGAGGACTACACCTCTGCAGGGAGCCAGTGGGTCACAGAAGGAACTGGGAAAACAACAACAGGACGTGTCACAATGTCTCCTTACTGAAGCAGACAGCAACAGAGGACGCTTTGTGGGTCACATGAAGGGAAGCAGTGGGGTCTGAGCCCTAAAAATGGACTGAATCAAGAAGGGAGCATTCCTGGATGGATGGTTGGGAGGAGAGAACAATGGAACCGATGGTTCCTGAGGGACATGAGAGGGGGAGGGGTGGTGTGGACAGTCTCATGGACAGGGAAACAAAAAGTGGCCCAGAATCAGTGGTGAGGAGAAGGTGGGAGGCCTGCTAGGGCTTGAGCAATTACTGAGAGGAATTACTGAAACCCAATTGAAGACTGAGCATGATAGTGGGACAGGAGGATAGTAAAAGAAAATAGAGGAAAGAACTAGAAGGCTGAGGACATTCATAGAGGTCTAAATACAGACCTACATATGTATAAATATAATTATTTATGATAAGGAGGAAATAAATCTAGATATATATACTTATAGGTATAGTACTAAGGTAGCAGATGATGGACCTTGGACTTCCACTCAAGTACTCCCTCAATGCAAGAACACTTTGTTCTATTAAACTGGTATCCCATGATGCTAACCTACCCGATACAATCACTGAAGACAAATGGATGTATAAGCAAATGTGGTCAGGAAAGCTGATGGTGCCCAGCTGTCAAAAGATATAGCGTGTGGAGTCTTAAAAACTGGAGGATAAACAAATGGCCATCCAGAGGAGATGCAGCCAAGCCCATGTGGAAAAAGCACACTGGCCAGTGTGGTCAGGAGGTGTTGAAAGGAGCAGATTTCAGGCATCAAGCACGAAAAAAACCTTATCACGGTATGCCCACCTTCTCGAGACAATCGCTGAGGACATGTGGGGGCATGAGCAGGAGTGGTGAGAAAGGCTGATGGTGACCAGCTATAGAAAGATATAGCATCTGGGGTTGAGGGTGAACAAGAAGCCATCTAGCTCAGGAGCAACAAATCCCACTACAGAAGAAATGCTCCAGTTTGTGTGATCATGAGGTGTGGAAGGAATAAGGTATCAGGCATCAGAGAACAACAATCGTATCATAGGGTGCCCACCCTCCCAATACAATTGTGGAAGACAAATGGATGCAAAAACAAACATGATGGAGAAAGCTGAAGGCTCCTAACTACCAAATGACAAAGCCGCTGGGGTCTTAAAAGCTCAAAGGTAAACAAGCATCCAGCTAGTTCAGAGGTAACAAAGTCCATATGGAAGAAGCACACCAGCCTGTGTGATCATGAGGGCTTGATGGGATCAGGTATTAAGCACCAGGGAACCAGAATCACATCACTAAGAATGGGTCCAGGGTGGGGACCCAACACGCATTTGTAGGCATTAGACATCCCCTTGCAGAGGGGTCATGGGGAGGAGACAGGCTAGTCCAGCTGCAGAGAATTAACTATGAAACATACAACTTTCTTCTAGTTCTTGAAGGCTTCCTTACCCCAACTATATGATCTCAATTCTGCCTTACAAATCCAGCTGGATTGGAGAAGGTACACTGGTACAGATAGGAACTGGTAACACAGGAAATCCAGGCCAGATTAACCCCTCAGGACCAGTAGTAAGAATGGAGATACCAGAAGGGTGGAGAGAAGATGGGGAGTCAATTACAAGGATCGACACATAACCTGGTATCTGGACAGCAGAGGAGTGGGCAAGGGGAGACATCAGGCAGTGTAGGATGTAACAAAATAATAATAATTTATGAAATATCAAGGGTTGGTGGGGGGCGTGGAGTGGGAGGGGAAAGGATGAAAAGCTGATATCAAGGGCTCAGGTGGAGGAGCAGATGGTCTGAGAAAGATGATGGCAGTGGGCATGCAAAGGTGCTGGGCACAATATATGTATGTATGGATTGTGATAAGTGATGTACAAGCCCCCAATAAATGTTTTATTAAAGGAAATGGATAGGCTACTCAGTAATATTATATGTCTACTATGTGGCTTATATTTTCTTTAAGCTACAATTTTTTTAGTGATTATTCATTTGCTTTAAAGTAAGTGATCTAAACTTATTAAAGGACATGCCATTGTTTTGTATAATAGAAGTTCAAGATGACTTCGTGCTTATATCCTTTAAAAAGTGCCTCCAGATTCTTTACACCAGACCCAGTCACTATTCTGAATGGTTATAAAAGGAGGAAAAGTAAAATTGAAATGTACTTAAATAATTTTATGACATACAAATTAATTTCAAATGAAACAAAAAGAATTTTGTCTGTGAAAGTAAAGTGAAATCAAGAATATAATTAAGAGTTATAAGGACCATTGAAGGCATGCTTCATGCTTAGGGAGAGAAGGGAACTAGACAGAGAGGTACAGGGGGTACAGGTGAGAAAGGGGATAATTGAGACTTGAGGTCCCTGAGATAGTGGAAGGAGATGGAATGCAAAGCCTGGGTGGGAAGTTGGGTCAATCTCAATCAGAAGGAGTCATTGAGGGGAAGGAGATAAAAGTAGATATGGAGATGAATTAATTTGTAGCTTTGGTTATAGAGAGTTATTGTATGACAGCATTCCTTTTTCTGGGGTATTAGATGAGAGGTGTGTGGCAAGGCTAGAAGCTTGTGCAAAATGGAGGAGACCATAGTTCTCCCAGATCCATTGGAAAGAATAGGAGATTCCAGCAGGCTTACAGAAGAATAGCCCAACCATCTTAAGGAGGTTAAGACAAGGAGTTAGGAAGTAAAGTGCTACTTGGGTAACTGATAGGATTGTAGTTTGAACCCACAATCCCCTTTGCAGGAGAAAGTCTGCTTCTATTAAAATTGCAGCCCAAACCTGGCTATCAAAAAATATAGCATCTGGGTCTAAAAGGCTTGAAGATAAACAAGCGGCCATCTAGCTGAGAAGCAATGAAGACCGCATGGAAAAAGCACACCAGCCTGTGTGATCACGAGGTGCCAATAGGCTCAGGTGTCAGGCATCAAAGAATAGAAAAAAATCATATCAATGTGAATGAAAAGGAGTGCAGAGTGAAGACCCAAAGCTCATCTGTAGGTAACTGGACATCCCCTTACAGAAGGGTCACCGGAGGAGACAAGCCAGTCAGGGTGCAGTGTAGCACTGATGAAACATACAACTTTCCTCAAGTTCTTTAATGCTGTGCCCCCACTGTCATGATCTCAATTCTACCTTACAAATCTGGCTAGGCCAGAGGATGTACACTGGTACAGATAAGAACTGGAAAGACAGGGAATTCAGGACAAAGAAACCGCTCAGGACCAATAATGAGAGTAACCAGGAGGGGGAAAGGAAGGTCAGGGAGAAAGGGGGAACCAATCACAATATAACCCCCTTCCTGGGGGACAGACATCAGAAAAGTGAGTGAAGGGAGACACCCAACAGTGTAAGCTATGAAAAAATAATAACTTATAAATTATCAAGGGTTCACGAGGGAGGGAGTGTGAGGGAGGAAGGGGGTAAATGAGGAGCAGATACCAAGGATGCAAGTAGAAAGAGAATATTTTGAGAATGAGGATGGCAGCAAATGTACAAATGTGCTTGACACAATGGATACATGTATGAATTTTGATAAGAGTTGTACAACTCCCCAATAAAATAATTTTTTAAGTTACAGCCTTAGGAACACTTTAGGGCAGAGCTACATTGTCCTATAGGGTCATTATGAGTTCACATTCACTCAAAGGAAACGTGTTTATGGGGAAGTTTACAGAAGAATAATCATACAATTGGATTATGGAGCTGATGAGGAATTTGGAATGTATCATGGACTACCAAAATAACAAATAATTATGTCTTGGAAGAAGTACTGCCAGAGTGCTCCTTAGAAACAAGGATGATAAAACTTCATCTCACATACATTGGACTGGTTATCAGGAGAGCCCAGTCTCTGGAAAAAGACATAAAGTTTGGTAAAGAAGCAGCGAAAAAGAGGATTATCTATCCATATAATCTCACTCTAGTTTTAGGATCCCATTTCTTCACAGTGTCCTTACTTTAACTTCAGACACTATTTAAGCATTCTAATTTAGCCACTCTAACTACAAGACTCTGAATTTGGGGAGTATGGCCTACACGTCTCGTGAAGGCAATTACATTTCTGTTGGTGGATCAACATAAACTTACTGTTTTAATGCTTTCTTGGTTTTATTATGACATGTACTCTGTTAAGCATGGGTATGCTGTTGTGAATGGATGTTATAGAAAGCTTTGCTCTATTACCAATCCCTATTTTTGTGTAATGCCTCATCACTTAAGAGCTTAATTTGCACAAATCAACAATTTATATATTGCTGTTCATAGACAACCTACACTTGTATAATGTCCTTTCTCTACGGTTTTTCAATCATCTGCCATTGTCATCGCCATGACACTATCAGTAGAATTATCTTATGTCTTGGGGCATTGTGATTGATAGCATTCTGTGACATAAAATGATTATGATGTCTCTATAGTGAATCAGAGCATAGAAAAGTGTTGCTAAGAAACTAGATGGTGCTTGACTATTAGAAAGAGTAACATCTGGGGTCCTAAAGGCTTGTCTTTGATCAAACACACCAGCCTGTGGGATTCAAGGATTGTGAATGATAAAATCCAAATCTGAAAGAGGGCATGGTAGCAGAACTTAAATTGTGAACACTTGGTTTTCAGAAAGCTACAGTTGACAGTGGGAACCCAAAGTCCATTTGCAGGCTCCACACCTAGATTAAACATCCAGTGAATTCCCTCTCACCACACACCAGCGATGTGAATAGCCTTGCTATCATGCAGAGTGCAGTGTTTTTCTGTATTTTTCTACATCTTTCTGCATATGAAATTCAGCATGAGTAGAACATAGAGACAATGACTGCATTGGTGATTTCTTGAGGGGAAGGTTGGGGGATGGTAGGGAAATAAAGAAAATGGATGCAAGAGAGAAGCAAATGTTCTAAAGTTGATTATGAAGATGATTATACATCTCTTATTAATATGACTGAACTGCTGGATTATATGTTATGAGAAATGCATGCCAATAGGCTGTTCTCTAAAAAAAAAAAACCTCATGGTGAAATAGCTTACAAATTTTCTAGTTATACTTCCCAATAATCATTTCTATAAAATCACATCAATAACAATAGGCAGAAGAAAACAGTATAAGCCTAGTACACCTAGATCCTAAACTCAATTCTTAAAACAGTCAAATCGACCTTGATCTACACTTATCCCAATTGGCCTTAAGCCTCTCACTGCATTGACTCAAGCCAGGGTGGGACCTTCTGTCAGCTATTCACCTCAGTCAGCCATTTTCACTGAGCAGTCTCAGAGATGGTCAAGGGACGATTTTATCACTGAACTTAAGATTCACCTTTATCAAAATTATTGTCACCTTTTCAGACAGGATTAACCAAAGAAAATTTCTGGGAATCAAAACTTTAAATTCTCACATTCTTTCTGGAAAACAATCCTGTAAACTGTAAAATCTTATCTTCTGGCTAGCCAACGAAGAAAAACTACCATGAGACAGAGGTCAAACAAGCATGCACTCTCCATCTTCATGACTTGTTTCTCTAGTACCCCTCTCCCAAGTTATCACAATATGTTAGTCTGAGTTGACTAGGGAAATAAATTTATAGGACACTAATATGTGTGTAAGACAGAACTTTAGATCAAAGAGCAATTGTACATTAAGAAAACATTCCAGCTCAGTCCAGATTAAGTCCATAAGTCTTTGTGGATCCAGTGGTGGTGGAAGCATCTCAGCCCTGGAGTAGCTCTCCAAGTGGCTTTTTCCGCTCCAGAGCTCTGGCTTTATCAGCATAGCTCCATGTGACTTGTCAACAAGAATATCTCACAGGGAATGAATGTATCTGGCCTCCAGTGAGCTACTTATCTCTCACACCTCCAAATGAGGTAATCAAACTGTGACCTGACTGACCCACTCAAGTTGGCAAGAGATTATGTAACTGCCACAGTATCCAAGTAACAATCACCTGTGTATATGATTCTTTTTGTATTTTCTTTCCCATCCACCCTCCTTCCTTTCCTGCATGCTCCTCCTCTCTTCCTGCCCCATGCTCTTGGTCTCATCATAGTTTTCAAAATCTTTTTTTTGATGTGGAAACTGAGTACTTCTTCCTCCCATTTATAATAATGGTGCTATGAGATACTTTATGAGATTTACTGATTTTGCTGAGCATAATGTCTCCCAATTTTATTCATGAAATGTTTTTTATGGATGCATAATATTCCCTTGTGTGTATGTACCAGAGTTTAGTTTTCCATTCCTTCACAAACAGTGTTTTTGGTTGTTTTAATTTTTATTCTATTTTAGACATTGTTGTGATAAACATGGGTGTGCATATATCTGTTCATGTTTTGTTCATTATCTTTAGTATCTATACCAAGTAGAGAGGTTGCCGGATCATATAGTATTTCTATTCAAATTTGCTTAAGGAAACATATTGGCTGTACAATTCTGCAATCCTGTAAGCAATCTATGAGTATTCTAATTTTTCCCCATTATCTCCAACATTTGTTATTTTCTGCTTTTTAAAAATTTTGCTTAGATTGTTGGTGCGAAGTGGTATCTCATTGTTGCTTTAATTTGTATTTCTCTTAGCTCTAATAATTACAAGCAGTGTTTTCATATGATTACTGACTGCCTGGGTGTCATCTTTAGTAAATTGCCTATGCACGACTTACTCCCATTTTTATCAGATTATTTGTATTTGTATTATTGTATTTTATTAAGGTGCTAAAGTTTGCTATAGATTTTTCAAATTAGCCCTCTATCTTATATTTCATGGTCAATTTTTCCTATTCTAGAATTCTCTTTTTATTCTTCTGATGAATTCTTTTGATGTATATTAATGACATGTTTAGGAGGTCCCAGTCTTCTGTAACAATGGTGTTTATTACTTGTATTAGGGCCCTTAGTTTGCCTTTATTGACCCTCAAGGTTATAGAGCTTATATTTAGTCTTTAATCCATCTTAAGTTTGTATTTGTACATGTGGGAAATGTGTCCCTTTTCATTCTTTTGCAAGTGGAGATCCAATTTTTCTAATACCATTTATTGAAAAGGCTCTCTTTCCCTCATGTGATGTAGTTTTGTCCTTTATCAAAAAATCAGGTGTTTGTAGGAGTCTGATTGCATTTCTGGATTCTCTGTTTTGATTACTGGGGCTGTATAACAAATTTTGAAATCTGAGAGAGAATGACCTCCTACTATGGTTTTGTTTTTTTAATAGTGTTTAGCTTATCCCAGGTTTATTTATGTTGCATATAATGGTAATGACTAATTTTTCTGTTTCCTTGAAAAATTGTCTTATGATTTCAATCAGTATTGCATTGAGTTTAAAAAATGTTTTTTTGTAATATTGACATTTTTACTATATGTTGTTTCCTTGTCCATCATCATAATGCATTCTTTGCCTTTTTTATCATTTTATTCGGGGCTTATACAACTCTTATCACAATCTATACATATGTCAATTGTATGTCAAGCACATTTGTACATTCATTGCCCTCATCATTCTCAAATCATTTGCGTTCTATTTAAACCCTTGGCATCAGCTCCTCATCTTTCCCCTCCCTTACTACTCCACCCTCCTTCATGAACCCTTGATAATTTATAAATTATTATTACTTTGTCACATCTTACACTGTCCAATGTCTCCCTTTATCCACTTCCCTTTTGTCTATACCCCAGGGATGAGGTTATGTGTATATCCTTAGAATTGTTCCCCCTTTCTACCCCACCTTCCCTCCACCCTCCTGGTATTGTCATTCTCCCCACTGATCCTGAAGGGATCATCTTCCCTGGATTCTCTAAGTTTCCGGTTCCTATCTGTACCAGTGCATATCCTCTGGTCTAATCAGATTTTTAAGGTAGAATTGGGAGCATGTTTTGCTTTATGTAAGTCCTTTTTGGTTTTTGCCAACCCTTTTCTGTCAATTTGTCATATTGTGGTGTCTGTGTGTTACAGTGATGGTAACTGGTATTTCAAATACCAGCAGGGCTATGCAAAGTGAATGGATTTCAGAAGAGCTACCAGACTGAAAACAGGCCACAAAAAAGGAATAGGCTGTCCACTTCAGAGGAATTTGTCACTGAAAGATTTATGGATAACATCAAAACACGTCAGACCCTAGAAATGTCCCCAATCAAGCAGTACATTGTGAAAGACAGTGCCAGAAGATGAGTCCCACAGACCAGAAAGCACTCAACATATGTCTGAATAAGAGACACCCTTTCTAAGCAGAGTCAGCCACATGGCATGAATGGAGTAAATACTGCAGGAGGAAAGCTTTTTGGACCTCCATATGTTGATGAAGCATGACTCAACAGGAGAAGAAACGCCTGCAAACATCAATGAATAATTGAAACTTGGAATCCATGAAGTAAGGATCTAGGGAAATTGAAGTTGTCAAGACTGAAATGAAATACATAAAGACTATGTGTTAGGGAGCTGAAATGGATTGGTGGTGACCATTTTGAATCAGAAAATCATATGGTTTACTATGCCAGGAATTATAGGTTCAAGGGCAATCACATCAAATTCATTGTCAAAAGGGATATTTCAAGATCTATCTTCAACTGCAATGTTGTCTGTGATAAAATAATATCTACCTACATACAAGAAAATCCAATAAACAAAACCATTATTCATGTTTACACACAAACTGCTAAAGCTTGTGAGGCACATGCTGAATTTTATGAACATCTTTAGTCTTAAAATTGAGCAAACATGCAATAGAGATGCATTGATAATTATTGGTTACTGGAATGCAAAAATTGGAAACAAAAAGGAAGGAGCAGTATTTGGGAAACATGGTTTTGGTGATAGAAGTAATGCTGGGGCTTGTATGATAGAATTTTGCAAGACCAATGACATCTTCATAGCAAATCCTTTTTTTCAATAATGCAAACAGCAACCATACACATGGACTTCCCCAGAAACACACACACACACACACACACACACGCACAAGTTGACTTTATCTGTGGGGAGAGAATATGGAGAAACTCAATATCAACAGCTAAAACCAGGCCTGTGACTGAGTGTGTAACATCAATTGCTTATGTGTAAGTTTAGGTTCAAGCTGAAGAAAATTAAAACAAGTCCTCAAGAACCAAAGTATTATGTGAGTATTGTGTTATCCTGGGTTGACTTAGAGAAACAAATCTAGTGATACACACACACACACATACATATATATACATATATGAAAGAGCTTTATATCAAGCTCTGTGTATTAAAATGCAGTGAACACAGGACAGGCGAACACCTCAGGACCAGTAGTGAGTGTAGAAACTGGAAGGGTGGAGGGAGGGTGGGGTAGAAAGGGGGAGCCAATTACAAGGATCTACATATAACCTCATACCTGGAGGACAGACAGTGGTGGAGTGGGCACAGGGAGACGTCGGGCAGTGTAAGATAGACAAAATAATAATAATTTATAAAATATCAAGGGTTGGTAAGGGAAGGGGGAGTGAGATGGAAGAGGAAAAACTGAAAAGCTGATGTCAAGAGCTCAGGTGGAAAAGCAAATGGTTTGACAACGTTGAGGACAGCAGGCATGCGAAGGTGCTGGGCATAATATATGTATGCATGAATTGTAATAAGTGATCTATGACCCCCCAATAAAATGATTTAATAGTAATAATATTCTAACCCAGCCTAACTCAAGTTCATAAGTCTGATACTAATTCATAAGTCCCTCTTCAGGCTCACACAGTCACATATAATGATGCAGAATTCAGGGAGCTCACAGGCTGGTGGTTGCAAAGTTGTGTGGATCCAATGGTAATGGCCATATCACAGGACTCATGCAAAGCTCAACAAGACTTGTCAACAGTAAGGCGATAGGAGATAGAGATAGATAGATTAAAAAATAGATAGATATAGAGAGATAACCAGAGAACCATTTACCTAAGTTGCACCTTCAAAGGAGGTCATAAGGTTGTGACCTGATTGACAGGCTAAACTCCAACTGTATATTCTTACAGGTTCCATATTGGCACAAACCCCTTAACTATCACAATCATAGTCATCTGAATTTCGAGAACATCTCAAGAATAGATTATCTGCACTAAATACTAATAACGGTAGCCCGAAGAGTTGTGGGATGACATCTAGAACATCATTTGTGAAGAAAGCAAAGCATCATTAAAATGATAGCAAAGAAAGAAAAGAGCAAAGTGAATGTCAGAAGAGCCTCTGAAACTTGCTTTTATTTGTAAAGTATCTAAGGAAAATGGAAGAAATTATGAAGTCAATGAGCTGAACAGAGAGTTTCAAAGAACGGCTCAAGAAAGTAAAATATTGTAATGAAATGTGCAAAAATCTATAGTTAGAAAACCTTAAAGAAAGAACACACTCAGCATACCTTAAACTAAAATAGTTAAAGAAAAAAATTCAAGCCTTGAGTTGAAATATTGAAAGATTCTATGGGCAAAATATTGCATGATGCAGGAAGCATCAAAAGAAGATGATATGAAAGCACAGTCACTGTACCAAAAAGAACTAGTTGACATTCAACCATATCAAGAGGTAACATATAACCAAGAATCAATGGTACCAAAAGAAGAAATCTGAATTGCACTGAAAGTATAAAATAAGACTCCAGGAACTGACAGAATACCAATTGAAATGCTTCTTCAACAAGTTGATAAAACAATGGAACCACTCACTTGTCTATGTCAGGAAATTTGGAAGACAGTTATTTGGCCAACTAACTGCAAGATATTCGTATTTGTACCCATTCCAAAGAAAGGTGCCCAACAAAATGCTCAAACTATTGAACAATATCACTGATAGCACATTCAAGTGAATTTTTCCTGACTATCATCCAACAATGGTTGCAGCAGTACATTGACAGAGAATTGCTAGAAGACAAGGACAGATTCAGGAGAGAAGGTGGAATAGGGACTATCATTGCTGATATCATATGGATCTTGACTGAAAACAGAATACTAGAAAGAAGTTTACTTGCATTTCATTGTCTTGGCAAAGACCCACGATGATGTGGATCATAACAAACTATGGATAGCCTTGAGAGGAATGAGAATTCCAGCATGTTTCATTGTGTTCATGCTGAACTTGTCGAGGCAGTTATGTGATCAGAATAAGAGATTATCAGATGGTTTAAAATGAGGAAAGGTTGTATGTGTGTCAGGGCTGTATTCTCTCATCATACTTGCTCAATCTGAAGGCTTATAAAATCATCAGCGAAGCTGGATTACATGGAAAGGAATACTGCATCATGATTGGAGGAAGGTTTTTTAGCAACCTAAATTTGTTGATGACACAACCTTGCTTGCTGAAAGTGAGGAAACTTGAAACACTTGCAAATGAAGATCAAGGATTGCAGCCTTCCATATGGATTATGACTCAATGTAAAGAAACCAAATCCTCACTGTTGGACCAGGCAGTAACATTAAGATAAGTACTCTCTGGACCTGGTCCCTGAGTTCTGTGTGAGCGGGCGATGTAGTCCGTGAGTCATTGGGCTGCTCACCCCTGGCTCAGAGTTCGAAACCACAACTCGTTCTGGAGAGAGATGAGACTTTCTACTCACGGGGACAATTGACAGCCTCAGAGACTCACAAGGGCAGTTCTACATGGTCCTCTAGGACACTGGCTCCATAAGTCTGAGTGAACTTGAGGAGAGCAGCTGCTGACTGCAGACACCAGCTGGGTTTCGAAAAGAAGAGACAAGGACTCCTGTATCTGGAAAGATACCAGCAGTCTTGGACTTGGAGGACCAGACCATGGACGTGGACTCCAACGAGCTGCCATCATGTTCTTCTTCACCCCGACTTGACAGAGATCTTATTGCCCATGAAGTTAGGGTGAACCAGAGGCGCCTAGAAGACATCTGCATCTGCTGTGGGAGTCTCCAGGTCTGCACAGGACACCCGCTCTTTGAGGGAGGCATGTGCGTTTCCTGCAAGGACAAGTTCCTGGAGTCCCTCTTCTTGTATGACAATGACGGCTACAGTCCTACTGCTCTATCTGCTGCTCGGGCCAGACGCTGCTAATCTGTGAAAACCCGGACTGCACCTGATGCTACTGTTTCGAGTGTGTCGATATGCTGATCAGCCCCGGGACCTCGAAGAAAGTTCAAGCCCTGAGTAACTGGGTGTGCTTCCTGTGCCTGCCCTTGCCAGGCAACGGGCTGCTGCACCGAAGGAAGAAATGGTGGGAGCGGCTGAAGGCTTTCCACGACAAGGAGGCGAAACAGGGTTCTTTTGAGATGTATAAGACGGTGCCCACAGGGACGAGAGAGCCAGTCCGGGTGCTGTCCCTTTTTGGGAATATCCAGAAAGAGCTTGTCAGTCTGGGCTTTTTGGAAGAAGGCTCGGACCTCGGCTACTTGAAGCTCCTGGATGATGACATTGACATCGTGAGGCGGGATGTGGGAAAGTGGGGTCCTTTCAACCTCGTGAATGGCTCGACACCGCCTCTCGGACGCGCCTTTGAGCAGCCTACCGCGTGGTACCTGGACCAGTACTACCGTGTGCTGCAAGACGCCCGGGACCAGGCCCCCCGCGGACAACCCTTTTTCTGGATGTCCGTGGACAACCTCGTGCTGACTGCAGAAGAACGCCAGGTGGCCGTCCGCTTCCTGGAGATGAGGCCCGTGATCATCCAGGACGTCTGCGGCCGAGTCACCCGCCATGCCGTACGTGCGTGGAGCAACATCCCCGCCGTGAAGAGCAAGGACTGGCCAATGACTGCCGAAGAGGAGCTGTCCCTGCTGGTGCAGGACGAGCCCAGGGCCAGGCTCTCTGCCCGGGAACCCGCCGAGCTGGTGAAGAGCTGCTTTCTCCCTCTTCGAGAATATTTTAAATCATCTCCAACTGCACTCCCGTCCTCTTCATAAACACAAGCAGCAAGGGCAGCGTCTTTTATAGGGCCTCCCCCACCTCTTCTTTGGATGATTACTTGATTTGCTGGAGCTTTGCTTTCTCAAGGTGGTTCCAGCTGTCTTTCCTCGGGTTTGTGGAGAAGCAGGGTCCCCCCTCGAGCCACGTGTGTGATGGGACAAAGTTCCCGCGGTTCTAAAGCACATTGTTCTTTCCCCAAAACTCTGTTTAATAATACAATAAAGATTTAAAAAACATTAAGATAAGTATAGAAATTAAGATTAGTATAGAATAGATTGAAGTTTTCAAGAATTTTGTCTTGTTTATATCCACAATAAATTATCATGAAACCAAACAGCAGTCAAGAGATCAGATGAAGCATTACACCGCTGTAAATTTGGTGCACTTAAAGCGTTGAAAACAAGGATATAAATTTGAGGATTGAAGAGTACCCAACCTAAGCCATGGCATTTTCAATAACTTCATATGCATTTGAAAGATGGACATCAAACAAAGACGGCCAAATAAGCATTGGTGTGCTTGAATTATGGTACTGGCAAAGAGTATTGAAAATACCATGCCAAAAGGACAAACAAATCTGTTTTGGAAGAAGTAAAGCTTGAGTGCTCTTTCGAGGCCAGGATGAAGAGATTGAACCTCACTTGTTTGGGTCAGAAGAGACCAGTCTGTAGAAAAGGACATCATACTTGGTAAAGTAGAGGGGCAGCGAGAAAGAGGAAGACCCTTGACCAAATGGATGGAGAATGGCTCAGACATAAGAACAGTTCTGAGGGGGGTGCAGCACCAGGCAATGTTTTGTTTTGATGTACATAGGATTTCTATGAGTTGGACCGATCACTCAACTGCACTTAACAACAGCCACTTTTGATTTCTTGTTTCAGTGTTTCACAGTTTTCATTCTCTGTCTCTTGTTTCTCTCATTAGATTTATTTCTAAGTATTTTATCTTTTGTATGGTTATTGTCCTTTTGTTTCCTTTTTATAGCCCTATTCTTTAATATATAATAATCCAAGTGATTTGGGGGTATCTTTTTGATATCTTATAGCTCTAAGATTTTCAAGATGATATTAAATAAGAGTGGTGATAAAGGGCATCACTGGTTCCCATTCAGACGGGGGATGCTCTCAGCTTTTCCCCATTAAATGAGATATTAGCCATTGGTTTTCCATATATGGCCTTTATATTTATTTTTTAAAATCATTTTACTGAGAGTTCATTCAGCTCTCATCACAATCCATACATCCATCTATTGTGTCAAGCACATTTATACATTTGTTGCCATACTCATTCTCAAAACATTTTCTTTCTACTTGAGTCCTTGGTATCAGCTCCTCATTTTTCTCCTTCCTCCCTCACAACCCCCTGATAATTTATAAATTATTATTATCTATTCATGTCTTACACTGTACAATGTCTCCCTTAATGCATTTTTTTCTGTTGTTCACCCCCCAGGGAGGGAGTTCTAAGTGGATCATTGTGATCAGTTCCCACTTTCTCCTCTACCTCCCTTACCCTCCCGGTATCTCTACTCTCATTATTGGTCCTGAGGGGTTTATCTGTCCTGGATTCCCTGGGTTTATAACTCTTGTCTATACCAGTGTCCATCCTTGGTATAGCTGATTTGTAAGGTAGAATTGGGATCTTGATAGTGGGGGGCGGGGGAAATGAAGCATTAAAGAACTTGAGGAAAGCTGTATGTTTCATTGGTGCTACACTGCACCCTGACTGGCTCATCTCCTCCCCGCGACCCTTCTGTAAGGAGCTGTCCAGTTCATATGACCATTATTATGTTGAGGAATTTCCCTTCCATTCTTTTTCAAAAATAAAATGTGTTTTCAGTGAGCGTTCACACAGAAAATTTGATTTTCATTGAACAGTTTCTGTATAACTTGTTCAGTGACATTAGTTTCCCTTTTATTACAATCTAAAAGAAGAAAATAGAGCAAATTAAGATGGCTTAAAAAGGAAACAAATAATATGTTCAATTTTAATGTGAGTATATATGCAATGATTCCCTTTCCAATATACTCTATCTGTTGTCAGGGTTTTTCACATCCCTAATCAATGGATTCTTATTCCCTATGAGATCTCCCAAAATGAATTTTGAGGTTTCATTGTCATCCATAGTTGTTTGCAAACTGGGTGCTCAGGATTTAAGCTCAATACATTTCCCTCCTCTAATCTTGGATTTTGTTATTTACAATCTGTGAATCACACAGGTTGATGTGCTTCTTTCTTATGGGTTTAGCTGTTACCTCACTTAGATGGCTGCTTGTTTTAAGATAAGCTATTAAGATCCCAGACAGTATTCTCTCTGATAACCAGGTATCAATTAATTTTTCCCTTCACTAGGGTGAGCAGTGAGTGACACACCATAAGAACTGATTGTTCTTAGTTTAGGGCTTATAGATGAGGGTGAGCTTAACATCCCTTTTCCATGTTAGTGGCTGTATTATCAGTCTTTTGAATGATAATATAAGTGACCTCCATGGGACCTTTAATAATTCTAACAATAGTATAGTTTAACTAGTCACTAGTGTAGAATTTATAATATTGTTGAGAGGGGAGGGGATATTGATATATGGAAGACTTCTTAGACTCAATTGCATATGATGTTTTATTATACATTTTAAAACTTAAGTGACTATTGCTCCCTTATTTGTATATCATAAAGATAATTTATTCAGTGGAGATCTCACCTCAGCTTGAGGCAACTCCTCAGTAAGTGGGGAATAAGAGAGGACCATGTAATCCATACCCTGTAGCAATGTCCAAAGCCATTTCTATGGGGTGGATACTTCTACACTGGTGTTCCATACATTCCAGTGGAAAATCATGACCAAGAGGAAGGGGGAATATGGTTGCCTTAAAGAAGATTATCTCACCTCTTTTAGCCAAGATAGAGTGACTTGTTCTTGGGGAAATTGCTTGATATTGCTTTTATGGTCCCCCACAGGTGAGAATCTTCCCAGTACTATATGACTAATCATACATGTTTAACTGAGTTTCTATTCAACCTTGGATGGCCCAAGCTCCATACCATAAGCTAGCTGGACTTTATAGATCTTCTCCTTTGAAAACACACAGTAAACTACTATCATGTTCAGTTGGAAGGGCTACAACATGCACTAGACTTTCCCTTAAATACACTTGCTGTAGATTAACTGAATTAATATATTCCTTGGTCTTAAACCTGTAAAGCCCTAGGGAGAGAAGACAAGGAAGACTAAGCCTGATCTGCTCTGTAGTATGCTTTATAGGCACTAGAAAGAAAGTATATTGTATTGTTGAAGGGTGAAATTTCCTTTACAGATCTAAGAGATCAAGTTGTTAAATTGTGTTATTTTTTTTTAAAAACATTTTATTAGGAACTTTTACAGATGCAATTCATAATTTAATTAGATTATGTATATGTTGGTTCAAACATCTTGCTTTTGGTGTTGATCAAAAATAGGCAAACTAAGACTACTATATATTTTATGCTTTCTTATTTTATTGGGTTCTTTCTATTTCTGTTTTATTAAATGTTTTTTTTTAAATCAAGAATAGATATTGAATTTTATAGAGTGCCTTGTCTTCTTCAATTGATATGATCATGCTTCTTTTTGCTGTTGTGGTTTAGCTGATGGATTGCACTGATTATTTTTCTAATATTGAATCATCCTTGTATACTTTGTATGAACCTAACAGGACATGATGAATTTATTAAATGTTTTGTTGAGGTCTGTTGACTAGATGTTTACTGAAAATTTTGGTGTTTGTATTCATTGGTGTATAATTTTCAATTTTAGTGAAATCTTTGCCTGAGTTAGGTATCAGGGTTATACTTGCTTCATAAAATAACTTTTATTATATACTGAAATTATTTGTGCATGACTGGTGTTAATTCTTCGCTAAATGATTTGTATAATTTCCCAATAAGATCAGCTGGTTCCAGACTTTCTGATGCTAAGGGTCTTTTTCAACAATGTCTTAATTTTTGTGTTATAAGACTGTATGGGTGTTTTACCTCAGTTTGTGTTAACCTAGGCAATATGTTTCTAGATCTTTTCTCATATTTTCCATATTTTTCTTGATTTTTAAATTTGTGGGAATATATTTTTTCATAATATTGTGTAACTATCTTTTTATTTTGGTTGGTTCTTCTGTGATGTCACCTGTTTCATTTTTTATTTGTATTATATGCTTTCTCTCCTTCCTCTCCTGTGCTAGGCTCACTAGTGGTTTGTCACATTTATTAATTCTTTCAAAGAACCAATTTCTTGTCTTGTTGATTTTTTTTCTGTTTTCAGATTTATTTCCTGCTCTAATCTTTATTATTTCCTTTCTTCTTTTGTCAGAGCATTTGTTTTGCTGGTCTTTTCTCAAATTGTTGTAGGTGATGTGCTAAGGTTTTTATTTTAAGTCTTTCTTCCTTCTTGATGTATGCATTAATTACTATAAATTGCCCTCTGAGTACTATTGTGTTAGTCTGGGTAGACTAGAGAAACAAATTCATAAACACACATTGCATATAAGGGAGAGATTTATATACAAGAGGAATGGGACATTGAGAAAACATTTTGACCCACTCCAGTCCAAGTCCTTAAGTCCGATATTAGCTTATATGTTTGATACCAATCCATAAATCCTCTTCAGTCTCACGAGCCACAGGAAATGATGTCAGGACAATCACAGGCCAGTGGATGCAGAGTCTTGTGTCTCCAGTGGTGGTAGAAGCATCTCAGCGCTGACAGGGGCATCTCTGGAGCTTTTCAAGCACTCAGCACTGGCAGGAGTCTCCTTGGGGCTTTTCCACCTTTAGAGATCTGGTTCCATCAGGGTAAGCCCATGTGGCTTTTCCTCCGGGATGTCTCACAGGGAGCCCACCTTGTGTCTTGTCAGCTGCAATGTTTCTCAAGGACTCAGTTGTAAGTCTCTCACACCCATGAGGGAAGTATTGCAAGATTTCCTAGAATTCTCAGGAGAAAGCCTGCCCACACAGAGGTCTCATTGGCTATCTCAAGAGTGACAGGCTAGAATCCACCCCTACACTCCCAATCATGAAATTGACACTGAGTACATGACTGCCACCACTATCTTTGTTGTGTCTCAGAGATTTTAATATATTATATTTTTGTTTTAATTTGTTTAAAGGAATTTAAAAATTGTGTTCTTTATTTCCTCAACTCTCCAGTGGTTATTAAGTGAAGTGCTGTTCAAGTGACTATGACATTGATTTTTGTTCTTGATTGACCTATTATTGATTTCTAATGTTATAGCATAGTGATCTGAAAAGAAATGGTTCATAGTATCTCAATGTTTTGTCGTTTTCCCCCCCCAACTCATTCACAGTATCTCAGTGCTTTAAAAGGTATTGATGATTACTTTAAGGACTAAAATATGATCTGCTCTGTAGTGTGCTTGATAGGCACTAGAAAAAAATGTACATTGTATTGTTGAAGGGTGAAGTTTCCTGTATAGGTCTCAGAGATCAAGTTGCTAAATTGTGTTAAGTTCTTTTTTTAAAAAACATTCTACTGGGAGCTCTTACAGATATTATTAAAATTCATAATTCAATTAGATTAAGCATAATTATAAAATTATTGTTGCCATCACTTTCAAAACATTTTCTTTCTTCTTGAACTCTTTGATATCAGCTCCCCTTCTTATCATATATTATATTATATTATAATTATTATGTCATAACTTACACCATCCAATGTATCTGTACACCAACAATTCTGTAATTTTTCCTCTTGAGTGGGGTTATATAGCCATTATTGCTATCAGCTTCCCCTTCCTGCCCTTCAGATCACCTCCCTTCCTGTACCATCAGGGAATCATTACTCATGTTACTGTTTCTGAAGAGTTTATCAATTTTGGATTTCATGTATCACGTGATCTTAGTTATACAAATGAACATACACAGATCTAAGAAGATTTATGAGGTAAAACTAAGACTGTAATAGTAAGAGGAGGAGATATTGAAGTTCTTTTGTATCTTTGTATTTAATATTGTATCTTCGTATCTTTGATTTTCTTTCTAGTTTATCTGTGCTTGTTCAAAAGGACATTAATGTTTCCTAGTATTATCATTTTATAGTCTATTTGCCTCTTCATCTTTATGAGTTTAATGAATGTATTTTGAAGGTTCTTTACTTGTTCATTGTGATTGTTTTCTTTCTCAATGAAAGGGCCTTTCCACATTATATAGTGATCATTTTTGTCTTTCATGATGGTTTCATTTTTGGATCTATTGTGTTGGATATTAATATTGCTATTTATGCTTTCTTTTGACTACAATTACCTTGTTATGTTTTTCTATCCTTTGATTTTTAATCTTCCTTTGTTTTTATATCTGAGTTGTGTTTCTTGCAAATGATTGATTAGTGTTTTTTTTTTTTGCTTAGTGTTTTGTGTTTTCTTATCCATTCTGTTAGTCTCCATGTCCTCACTGATGAATTTAATCCATATGCATTCAATGTTGTTATTGATAACTATTGTTTCATTGCTGTCAATTTATATGCTTTTCAATGGTATTGTTGGTCACTTCGTTCATAATTTTCTGTGTTGCTTTTCTTTTGTTTATGTATTCTTGTCAATTTTTGTATTATTTTGTTTTTATCTTGTTGTTTAACAGGATTATATCATCTTCTTTTTATTTTCCTGAGGTTTTAGCATAATATTTTTAGTTAATTTCTTTTTCTATTGTTTTCTTTCCAAATTTAAGACAGTTTGTTGTCTTGCAAGCTACTTGATATCTTCTCTATTCAATTGTTTAGTATCTACCCTGTCCCCTTTATTACTTTTTTCTATCCTGAAAAATGTTATTTGTGATTCCATGTTTTGAATCATATGATTATTGCTTTATTTTGTGCACTACTTAAGTAGGATGACTTGTTGATAATAATGTCTTGTATGATGATTATTGGTTGCTGTCTGTGATGATTCTCTGTTCAAATAACTCCTTTTATATTTTTGTAAGGCTGGTCTTATTTTTACAAATTTCCTTACTTTTACTTTTTTGAGAGTGATTTTATTTCTTGCTTATATTTGAAGGGCAATTTTGCTGGATTTAAGATTCCTGATTGGCAATTTTTTTCTTTCAAGATCTTGAATATATCAATCCATTACCTTCTTGCTTGCATGGTTTCCATAAGACATTTTGAGTTTATTCTTATTGGTTCAACTTTATGGGTGAGTATTCTTTTTACCCATGTTGCTCTCAGGAATCTTTCCTTTTCTTTGATGCCAGAAAATTTGACTATGATGTGTTGTAGAGATTTACTTTTGGAATTAATTCTGTTTGGGGTCCTCTGGCCTTGATAGTTATTTTCTGTTCTGCCATAATGTTAGGAAAGTTCTCTGTTAATATTTCTTCAACTATTCTATCTACGATTACTCTTTTCTTCTTTATATTCTGGTATATTTATCAAATGTAAGTTGTTACTTTTGATATTATCCCATAGAATTTTTAGGTTTTGTCTAGCTTCTCCCCTTCTTTAAAAAAATAGTTCAATTTTTCTCTATTTTGGTTTTATAAGACCCGTCTTTGAAATGACTGATGTGTATTTCCATTGCTTCAATTCTTCTGATTTAGTCTTTCAAAATGTTACCCAGTTTTGATATTTTAATGTTTGTCTTTTGAATTTCTATTTGAAACTGTTGAATTATTTCTAGCTTTTCATTAATTTTTCATTTAGTCAGATTGCTCTTGTAGTCCTTTCCTGAATTCTTCTAATTCCTCTTCTATTTTTCTGTATTTTTACTAAAGTTTTCTCCATTTGTTTAAAATAGCTGAAGATCATTCCCCTAAACTACCTCTGGGAAGACTTAAAATTTCTTCTCTACCAAGACCACCTCTATATCACATCTGGGTATATTCCACTCAATTGTGCTATTTTTTTCTTGTTTTTATTCCCCATGCACACAGACATTTCCTGTTGCTTTTGAGACATGGTGTTGTGTTTATATTTGTCTCTGGAATGAACAGGACTCCCCACACAGTTATCATAGAACTTGAAGGTACAGGTGAGTAGGTTGTGTGACACTAGTCTATCATAAACAGGAGTTGATAGCAGGAAACAATTAAATAATGCTTCCATCCAGGTCCTGTTCTCGAGATTGGTTCCCGGGTTTTCAGGTAGTGTAGGCCAATGATCCATGCAACTGACAGGAAAAGACTGTAGACCATACTGCTTACTCTCCCAACTCAAGCTCTACTCACTGATTTTGTATATCAGAGCAGGACCCAGAGTCTCTTTAAATGAATCCTTTCTGAGTGTGAATCAACAAGCAGGTGACATCTCTTTGAGAGCTGGGTCCATGGAGAAATGAGATTCAAACTGTTTTATGCTATTTCTCTCCCAATACAGTTTCACCTAATTCTGTACTTCCGCAGGACTGGCTGGTTCTTCTGGTATACCAGGGGAGCGTTGCCACTGTCCAGTCCTGAGACTTCCAGTTGGATGCTGAAAGATAGTCTCCAGAACAGGGATTCTCATACTTTTTCAGCATGTGAACTACTTATAAAATAATCAAGTCAAAATGATCTACCAACTACAAAAATACAAAACACATATTTATTTTTATTTATTACATTTATTCATAAATGCATGAAGAATTCTTTATATATACAATGTATGTTTTTGTACCTTGCATAACCGCATGAGTCCATATTGCATAATACAACACAATTAACTGGCGCTCGATTAGAAAAAAAATACAATTAACTACGTACATTTTTTATCATGACCTGAGTTTACTCTGATGCCTTGCACTGAATGGAATGGGTCAGGGATGTATAGTCTGAACAGTAGCTGCTGGCAGCCAGCTTCAAGCACACTTCCCAGTGATCATCAGTCGTGGTGGAACAGTACTTGGACTTAATGATCTTGATGTGGGAAAAGGCTGACTCACATTAGTAAGTAGAGTCGAATAATGCAGCCAAGGAGGTAGCACATTTTCCCATGCTTGGGCACTTTCCCTCTGTGAGAAAGTTCCAGAGCTGTTCGTGTGCTCTGGACTTCAGCTGAATGCTGGTTTGCAGTGTCAAAATCTCCCATTCCGTATGAAAGTGATATGCTTTTGTTTTCTGACTTGCTCCAGCTCCCCCACTCATTTTAATACCCTTTCTTACAATTAAGAGAAAAAAAACAAGATCTAAAAGTTGGCGATAACTTTGCTTGTCAGTTTTGCTGCACTTAGTTCAGGTGTTTGCACAGGTGTTTGCCACTTAAAATTGCATCTGATTGACTGTGCTATATATCATTTAAGTGACAGGACTGATGATAGGCTTATGTCCATTTTTTAAAGCCATGTGATATACCCACACTACATTTGTGATAGACTAGTAGATCATGATCAATATATTGAGCAACCCTGCTCCAGAGAATATTAATCTCTCTTATTTGTCAAGAATGCAGGGAGTGGACTGTGAATTTTTCAACTCTAATGTATGCGGAACTTGAGAACTTTCTCACCCAAGTTTAATTGCATTTGCCCTTCCATAGCAACTACTCAACTCCTCCGAAGTATGCTGGGGGAGAAGTTACCAGTGTCCTTCTTTGCAGTAAAAATTAGGAGTAGGTGTGTTGATGGTGGGTGTGGCAGTCACCTAATCTGGTGTCAGTTTGAAGAATAAAAATGTAGAGTTGGAGTCTAGTCTGTCAATCTGGAGATAGTCAATGAGACTCTGTGTGGACACGCCTTCTCCTGAGAATTCTGGGAAATGTGGTCATTCCTTCTTGGAGGCAGAGACACTGTCTCTCTCTCAGTTCACTTCCTTGGAGACTTTCTCCTGACCACACTCACTACCTGAGAGAGTTTACTGACAAGACTGGCTCCCTGCGAGACCCCTGAGGAGAAGCCACATAAACCTACCCTGATGAAGCAAGAAACTTGGACCTAAAAAAGCCATGTGAAGACTCCGGCCAGCACTGAGATGCTTACAACACCACTGGATCCAGACTTCCCACCTACTGGCTTGTGATCGTCCTGCATTTGGCTTCATTGCATGTGTTTTGTGAATTTGAAGAGAACTTCATAGATTGGTATCAGACATATGGGCTAATATCAGACTTAAGTCCTTAGATTGGACTGGATTGGGATTTTTTTTTAATGTACAAATAGCTGTTATATAAAACTCTCTCTTCTATACATATGTGTGCTTATGAATTTGTTTCTCTAGTGTACCCAGACCAACATCATAGGTCAGCTCACCTTTTTTTCTGCCTCCCTTGAAGTCTGGAGAGCTAGTGGGAGGTAAAGCTACACAGGCATCTTGCCAAGAGTATCCCAGAATCTGTTTTTGCTTGTTTGATTTTTAAGGGAAGTAGTTCTGTGCTTTGGTTCCTCCTCTAAAATATCAAGACGACACTGGTATATGTTTCTGTTCTTCTGAGGAGATTTACAACTCATGTTCTTGGTATGCCCTCCACTTTTAAAAAAGCTTTAAGAGTTTTTTTTTTACAAAGTTTCTGGCTACATGGCAATTCCCCCACTTCTCCCAAGAATAACTTTTCTTATGAATTTATCCTACGCTTCTTCTTCATTGAGTATCAGATCATAGAAAACCCCTAAATGAGTAATTTACAACCATTGGAATGATATAATTTAATATCTACATGTATTTCTCATTTCATTTTCTAGGACCCATCTAGGTTTTTGCCATTCTTCAGATCCATTGCATGTTTCTATCTTTAGCTCTTGCCTATAAAACCAAATGAAATCGTTTCCTCAATTCTTTAAATTTTGTCACTTTCTTATATTTTATATTATGTATGCTATTTATATTTGCTTTGCTTCTTCCTAGATGGACTCCATTTCTTATGAAAGTACTACACACATAGTAGGTACAATTAAGTATGTTTTAGGATGCATGTAAGAGAATACCCAACTTAGAGTGATTTAAATAAATATAGGTTTGTTTTCTCCCCTTCACCCTTATAATAGTAAATTGAGAGGCAGTTGGTTGCTTGCTCTGCCATCCATAGTTAATTAACTGTCAACCACATACTGGTTGTCTCATGATCACAAGATAGCTGCTGCAGGCTGAGCCCTGGTGGCGTAATGGTTGTGCACGGGACTGTGGCCCACTGGGATAGAGGTTCGATTCCAGCTCCACAGAGCAAAGGCTGGGCCTCCTACTCCCACCACCTGCGGGAAGTGATGCCCCCCCCAAATAGTTGCTGCATTTCCAGGTATCAAATCTATATTCCAAGAGGAAACAAAGGAAAGAAGCAGGATTCTGCCTTCCTTAATAACCTTGCCTATGGTACTTTGGTATTTTTCTGAAGTAGTTCTGAAATTTAACTGATATTCAAAGAAAAAAATTCAGAAGGAGAATGTTCAAATGCAAATACTATAAAGATGTTCCTAACAGTGCTTTCTATTATAGAAACAAATAAGAAAATTTCAAACAAAATAATGGGGACTACTATTTATACCAGACTAGGACTATCTTCGGTTCTAACCTGACTACCAAATTAGACAACTTTGTGATCTCTTTTGTTTAAAGAAAATGACTGTATGGGATAATGTTCAGTGAAACACGGAGGTACACACTCCTTTTTTAAAATGTATATGCATACTTTAACAAAAACCAACAGATAATTATCTAATTTTAAGTAAAGAGAGAATTAGGTAACCAATAGATATTTACTGAAATTGAATGTCAAATCTGAGGCAGTTGGGGAGTCACTAGTTGAAAGTTCAAATTCAGGTGAGATTTTAGAAATGAGAGATTGTGGCACCCAATACGGTTGCCTTTTTTTTTTTAAAGCACACCAACTGGTGTGACTATGAGGTGTGGAAAGAACAAGAATCATATCATTATGTGTTCACCCTCCCAACATGATCATTGAGGACAAAAGGGTGCAGAGGCAGACCATGCGGAGGAAACTGATGGTGCCCAGCCACCAAACAATAAAGTAGCTGGGATCTTAAAGACTTGAAGGTGTATAAGTGGCCATCTAGCAAAGAATCAGCAAAGCCCACATAGAAGAAGTACACCCACCTGTGTGATCATGAGGGCTTGAAGGGAGCAGGTATCAAATATCAAAGAAGAAGAATCACACCAATAAGAATGAGGGGGAGAGCAGGATGGGGACCCAAGACCTACTTGTGGGCAATTGGACACCCCCTTACAGGGGAGTCAGGGGAGGAAATGGGCTAGTCAAGTTGTAGTGAGGTAGCGATGAAGCTTACAACTTTCCTCTAGTTCCTGAAGACTTCCTCCCCCCAACTATCATGGTCCCAACTCTACCTTACAAATTCAGCTAGACTGGAGGAGGTACACTGGCAGAGATGGGACCTGGAAATACAGGGAACCCGGGGCCAGTGGTGAGAGTGGAATTACTGGATGGGTGGAGGGAAGGGGGGGGTGGAGAGAGGGAGCCAACTGTGGGGATCTACAGATGGCCTCCTATCTGGAGGATGGACATCAAGAGGAGTGGGTGAGGGGAGATGTTGGGCACTGTGAGACATGACAAAACAATGATAGTTTATAAAGTAATGAGGACTGGGGGAGGGGGGAAAAGGATGGAAGGGGAAGGATTAGAAGGTGATATCAAGGACCCGAGTGGAAAAGCGGATATTTGGAGAATGTTAATGAAAGCAGGCATGTGAAGGTGCTTGGGACAGTATATGTAACTATGTATTGTGGAAAGCGATATATGAGACCCTAATAAATAAAATGATTAAAAGAAAAAAACATTTTATTGGGGGCTCATACAACTCATCACAATCCACATATACATCCATTGTATGCAAAGCACATTTGTACATTTGTTGCCATTATCATTCTCAAAATATTTGCTTTCTACTTAAGCCCTTGGAATTAGCTCCTCATATTTTCCCTTCCTCCCTGCTCTCCCCTCCCTCATGAACCCTTGATAATTTATAAATTATTATGGTTTTGTCATATTGTACACTATCTGTGTCAGACAGGGTTCTTCTAGAGAAATAAAATTCAGGACACTAGTAATGCCTTTATATGTTTATATACTGAGAAAGATATATAAGATAAAAAGATAACAAGTTAACTATAAAGCAATACAGATTGCTCGATGCAACTCACTTAAGATATATAAAATAAAAAGAGAAAGTTAACTATAAAGCAATACAACGTCTTCCTTCACCCACTTCCCTATTGTCCATATCCCAGAGAGAAGGTCATATGTAGATCCTTGTAACTGGTTTCTCCTTTCTACTCCACCTTTCCTCTATCCTGTCAGTATTATCACTCTCCCCACTGGTCCTGAAGGGATCATCTGTCCTGGATTCTCCATGTTTCCGGGTCCAATCTGTATCAGTGTACCTCCTCGGGTCTAGCCAGATTTGTAAGATAGAATTGGGATCATGATATTGGGATAGAGGAAGCATTTAAGAACTAGAGGAAAGTAGCATATTTCATTGTTGCTACACTGTACCCTGACTGGCTCATCTTCCCCCTGTGACCCTCCTGTAAGGGGATGTCACTTCACCTGCATATGGGCTTTGGGTCTCCAATCTGTACCCCCACCTCATTTATAATGATAGAACTTTTCGTTATTTGATGCCTGATGCCTGATCCCTTGGAGAACTTGGGGTAACACAGATTTATGTGCTTCTGCCATGTGGGCTTTGTTGCTTCTGAGCTAGATGGTCACTTGTTTACCTTCAAGACTGGGGTCTTAAAGGCTGTTCCTTTCTTTTATGGTCAAAATAGAAAGGTTACATGGTATTTGAGCTAGAACTTGGGTTTTGCTTTCTTTTTATTGATGGATAATACATTCACTGCCTCACTGCAGAAGAGACCCCTTTTATTAATTTCAAAGGTGACAAAATATTTTCAGGAAAAACTCCATTCATATTCCAGAAGAGCTTGTCCACTCAGTGTGATTTCTTGGCACAAGCTGTGTGCTCCATGCACCCCACTCCCATTGTGGGCATTGTAAGATTCACATTATAAGTGTCTGCTGGCAGTGGAAAGAAAAGCAAGGTTGCCTAATCAGGGCTAGTCCCAAGGAGACTGAACCAAGGGTGTGTTGTTGATACCGAAGATAGTTCTCTCCCAAGTATTTACTAAAGGGGATAATCTTTGCATTGTTAGATTTCCCAGCTTTATTCAAGAGACTGAAGACTAGGGAAGCAAACTGGGTGTGTATATATTAGATAGTGACAGGAGAGATTTGTTTTTCTCTGCTTTTGATCATTTATCACAATAAAGCCCAAACCAAACCTGTTGCTAGTGAGTTGGTTCATTCAACTAATAGTGACCCTATGGGACAGAGTCACATTGGAAAACCTGTAGAGTTTCCAATGTTATACACTTGTCCAGAAGCAGACTGAGCTGCTATAATAGCTTTCATTTACTGAATGCTTGCTTTGTGATTTACCTTTTCTCACATTTAATACTCATAACAAGTTTGAAAACTATTTTCCTCATGTTACAGCTAGGGAAACAATGTTAGAAATAATATACTATGGCAGTTAGAGTTCGTATTGACTAGACATTCTTGGGTGAACATAAGGGTGGAGCTCAACCTATCAATCAGGTCACAGCTTGATGACACCAGTTGCTTTTGGGATAAGAGAGAGGCCCTGGGTAGAACTGAGTTCTTTTTGTCTTTTGCCTTCTACTGGAGCTGAATGCTGTATTTGGTTTGGCTCACCTACTATGTTGCCTGCCAATTCCAGTCAGTGGACTGCTGACCTTGGATTTATTTAGCTGACATCAGATTAATTTATTTCTGCATCCACCAGCCTGTGACCCTCCTGCTTCATTATCCTGCTATACATGTTGGGAGAAATCTATCTTGAACCAGACTGGACTTACCTGCTTCGACAACTATAAACTGCGTAAACCTTAAAAATCTCTTTCTATATTCATATGCATACAAGAATCACTGGTTTTGCTTCTCTAGAAAATCCAATCTAATACATTTGCTACCAGGAGTGGTTTGAGAGATACAAAACCATAAAATGAGTCTAGCTATACCTGAAGGCACTAGAACTCTGCCTCTGTCTCTGTAAGTATGGCAAACTCTGTTACTATTAGTAAAGAGGGCACTGCTGATCCATATAGTAAAGTGGCAAAGCTAATTTCCAATCAAACCAGCACCACCAATAGTTGAAGCGTTGGTGAGAAGTAGCGTTCTGGGTGTTGGTGAGTTTGATATCTTTCTACAATTTTTTCACAGTAAGAAGTAAAGGGAAGCTAGTTAGTTGGTATTATTTACAATTGACCAATTGGTAAAGGAAAAAGATGATTTCAGACCTTTGGAAACCTGGCCCAAATGTCAAATAAACGTAGTCCAAGCTTCTACTTGTGCCATGTAAGAAAATCTTATCTCTTTTAGTAACAGGACTGATATTGCTGAAAACCAGGCTTAAAGACATCATATGAGTAGCATAATTACAATCACAGCTTAATTAATAACCTAGGAAACTGTCTGATATTAAAGGGAGTGTACTGATTGGAAAGAAAGGGGACCCTGAAATTTAGAATGGGTATGTATGGATGAATGATCCAGAAGATGGGACATTGAACCCAAGATCCCATTAAACCACTCCACTCACAAACATCAAACACCTCATGTAAAGGGATAAATCCATTCTCAGCAAAACCATTTTCTCACCATCCACACAGGAGAAGGTTAGTCCAACTATGCATGTTGATATGGCACCTAGGGCCATATCTGGAGCATTGCCTGGCAGATGCCTCACAAAATTCTGATGACTGTTTCCAGGAAACTTAATTTCCACCACTTGTTGTTTCTAGACCTATAACTAGACTTAAGCCACAGTGAGCCTCTAAAGGTGAAATCCAGATGGGGATCCCTGACAAGGTACACTATGTTCCTAAAGAACAGCTAGACTAGTTTTCTAACATATACAGACAGTATCCTGGATAATATGTGTGGGAATAGTTGTTAAAAGTAGTCTAATGGTGAATAGAACGTAAGTTTGAATCAGTCTGAATTTCTCACTATAGGCCCACTGAGCACAGATTCTTTATTCAAGGTTAGAGTTGTGAGATAGCCTACACTAAGTCAAGTTGAAGTACTAGATCTGTTTAGGTATACTAAAAAAGAAGGTAACCAATGTCTTAGGGAAATTAGCAGATTAGATTGAATCTGTCAGAATAAATTTATAGATCCACAAAGGAAATGCCCAGAGGGCACACTTTTTACCCAAACAGTAAGAAACAAATGTGAGAAGGAAGCTCTGGAATCTCTGAAGACTCCGGTGGTTGTTATTTTATGTTAGCCTAATTGAATTAGGTCACTTTCCTGAAATGGGGCTCATAGGAACTCAAGGGGTAAGGCCCAACTGGCAGCACTCAATAGACAAAGACAAGGTGAATGTGGTTACTGTATTGGACAGTATTGTCAAAATAGTAATATGAATAGCCTGACTCATGGAGCTATGGTGTTGGGTATTTAGGCAGGGTGCCCCTAGGAGTGTAATAAATAGGAATACTACTAAATATTTACTTGACTATAAAAGCAGAATAATTTTAAATCAGGTGGACAACAATATAACTTGAATTGCCAGAATAGAGAATCATGACCCCTCAATCAAGTCCCAGATTTGAGCCAGTTTACAGATCTTTGAATGAAGGGAGTCTGGGACCCTTTGAAGAAGAACTCCACTACATCATCAGAGATCTACACTGTTAGTCTTCCTCCTAGTCTTCCCCATGGGATCTTCAGCTTTTCACAATAATGACTGTTCATTGGGGGAAAGGAAGTAATCAGACTCTATGAGGATTACTGGACACAGGCTCAGAATTTACATAGGCCCCAGGAGACCTAAAACTCAAAGGACCAATGGAAGCAGTTTGCCTTCTGCTGGCCAGGGCAACAATACACATTTATAACTCTTCCTCATTGTTATATCAATTCTGCAAAGCTATGTCATAATTTAGACTACAGAGACCTTGATTGCCGTTTTCTTCAACAAAATGTTGTACAGGCCCATTACATTGATCACATTATGCTGACTGAACTTATTAAGGAAGAATCATCAATGACTTTAGTTTTGTTGGTAAAATATTTGTATGATAGAGAATGGTAAAATAACATGAAAAAATTCAGGTGCCTTCCAACTCAGTGAAGTTTCTAGGTATTGAGTGTGGTGGGGCATGTTGAGCTATCCTTACTAAAGTAAAAGATAAAGTATTGCATTGGGTTCCCCCCAAAACTAAAAAGGGGGGGCAATGCCTGGTGGAGCTCTTTGGATTTTGGAGGCAATATATTACTTATTTGGATGTGCTACTCTAGCATATATATCAAATGACTTGAAAAGCTGCCAGTTTTGTATGAGTCCCTAAAGAGGAAAAAGCTCTGCAACAGGTTCAGGTTGCTATGCAAGCAGCTGTACTATGTGGATCACATGATCTAGGTGATTGATGGTGTTTGGGGTGTCAGAGGCAGATAGGAACACATTTTTGTGTGCTTCTTCCATGTGGGCTTTGTTGTTTTTCAGTTAGATGGTCACTTGCTTATTTTCGAGACGTTAAGACCCCAGATGGTATATCTTTTGATAGCAGGGCACCGTGATTGCTGTAGACAAAACTGGTGCATAAGCAAATGTGGCGAAGAAAGCTGATGGTGCCCAGCTATCAAGGAATATAGAGTCTAGAGTCTTAAAGGCTTGAAGATAAACAAGCGACCATCTAGCTGAGAAGCGACAAAGGCAACATCAGAGAAGGACAGCAGCCTGGGTGATCATGAGGTATTGCAGGGATTACCTATCAGGCACCAAAGAACAAAAAAAAATCATATCATTGTGAATGAGGAGGAGTGCAGAGTGGGGACCCAAAAACCATCATAGTCAATTGGACATTCTCTTACAGAAGACTCTTGGGGAGGGGACGAGCCATTCAGGGTGCAGTGCAGCGATGATACAACATACAATGTTCCTCTAGTTCATAAATGCTTTTTCCCGTAGCCCCCTTCACTATCATGATCCCAATTCTACCTTACAAATCTGGCTGGACTAGAGGATGTACACTGATACAGATAGGAACTAGAAACGCAGGGGATCTAAGACAGAAGAACACCTCAGGACCAGTAGTGAGAAGGGTGATAATGGGAGGGTGGTGAGAAGGTGTGGTAGAAAGGGAGAACAGATTGCAAGGATCTGCATATAACCTCCTCCCTGGGGGACAGACAGTGGAGAAGTGGGTGAAGGGAGACATCGAATGGTGTAAGATATGACAAAATAATAATAATTTGTAAATTATAAAGGGAAGGAAGAAGGGCGTAGAGAAATTCTCCCAATGGACAGTCAACCTACAGTAGTACACCTAGCCTAAAGTGACCAGATGTCCCGCTTTTTAACAATTTAACAATGTCTCGCAGTGTTTTAAAATTAAAATAAATATATTATAATACCACTTTTAGATTGTATGAAATTTTTGTTGTTCAATATAGAACAAATTTTTAATCAAGAACCCCACCCCCATCCCGCCCTCTGGTCAATGGTGTTCTGCTTAAAATCTGGTCACTTTAAGTCCTTGCCATTCAATTTGCTTGGAAAGAGAAATGGCCAAATGTACCATTGTATGATTATAAATGGGCCGTGGATAAGTACTTGACTGGATGGTCAGGTAAATGGAGGGTGCATGATTGAAAAATTGATGACAAGTAGGTGTGGGGAAGATATATATGGACAGATCCCTCCAAATGGACTAAAAAGTGAAGATAATTTTGTTAGGCTGGGTTGAGTAGAGAAATAAATCCAGTGACACTCATATGGAATAAAGAGCTTTATATCAAGAAGTAATTATATGAGATTATATAACATCCCAGTCCAGTTCATCTCAAGTTCACAAATCTGGCAGTAGTCTGTAAGGCCCTCTTCAAACTCAAGAAGCTACATTCAATGTGGAAGAATGCAGGAAGATCACAGGCTGGTGTGTGCAGAAGTGTTGTTGATCCTAGGCCTGCGCAAACGTGATAGGGCTCCAGCAGCTCTCCTGGAGGCTAGCAAGCAGGAAGGTAAAGGAAGAGAGAGAGAGAGTGAGGCTGGTCTCCAAAAAGCTATGTATCTATTTTGGTTGCACCTCCAAGAGAGGTCATCAAGCTGTGATCTGATGGAAAGGCTAACCTCCACCCCATATATTCTTACAGGTGTCATGTTGGTAGAGAAAACAACAATCACAATTGTGTCTCATGTGAATACTCACCACAGGCATACTTTTAAAGAGGCGGGATTTAGTTATCAAATGGATAAGATCACATGTTCTATGGAAACCAGACTCCTCTTTCATCAGCCACAACCCATTCTTGTCCAGTGGGCACATGAACAAAATTGCATGGTGGCAGTTAGAAGATATGATTGGGCTCAGGAACATGGACTTTCACTCACCAAGGCTGACTTAGCCATTGCCACTGTGGATTGTCTAATCTGCCAGCAGAAGCAACTGGCTCTGCATGCAAGATATGGGATCTTTCCTTGGCAGGATCAACTAGTAATCCAATGGCAGGTTGGCTATATAGGATAACTTTATGTAAAGGGCAGCATTTTGTTCTTACTGGAATAGACACTTTGGATATGACTTTACTTTCGCTACACACAATGCTTTTGCCAAACTATCTTGCGTGGACTTACAGAATGTGTCATCCACTGCCATGGTGTGCTGCCCTGCATTGCTTCACATCAAGGGAAACACTTCATGGCAAATTAAGTGCAGCAATGGGCCTGTGCTCATTGGTATCCACTGATATTACTGTGCTCACCATCATCCTGAAGCAGTTGACTTGATATAATGATGGAATGGAATTCTAAGTACATAGTTATGGCACCAGCTATATGGATACATGTTGCAGGGTTGGGGCAATCTTCTCCAGGAATCTGTGTATGCTGTAAACCAGTGTCCAAAATATGGTGCTGCTTCTTCAATAGCTAGGATTCACAGATCCAGAAATCAAGGGTGAAAATGGGAGTGCTATCACTATTACACCTAATAGCTACATTTTTTTTTTTGCTTTCTGTCCCTGCAACTCACTGCTCTTCAGGTCCCACTTGGAGACACAGTAGCACTGATTCCATTGAACCTGAAGTGAAGAATGCTGATACTCAACCTCATGAAGATACAAGGTTTTCTATCTGTGTGAAGAGTTACAGACTTAAAAACAAACAGGGAAGATCTAGCCTGTCCTCGAGGGTTGCTATGAGTTGGGCTCATCAACTTGCTAGAAGTGAGTTTTTCATAGATGAGAGCGGGAGCCCCAGATCGATTTGCAGAGTCTCCACATGGATTAATTCTCTGTGAATCCCCTCTGAACATATGGATGTGCCTAGTCTGGCTGTCAGGCAGAGAGCATTGCAAAGTCACTTATGGCAGATGTAGCTAGTTAGCTTAAAATGCAACATCTTATCATTTGATATTCCTTTTGACCTATTTTAGTTGTTTCAGTTTTTTACTTCCTTTTCTTCTTTAGTATTTTTAGTATATTTTAGTATTTTTTACTTGAGATTTTCTTCTGTTTTGTTTCATCATTTTTGTTGGTTTGGTTTCTTTTTGGTAGCTTATTTTTCCCCTTCTATATATGAAGTCCAGGATAGGTAAATCTATAGAGATAACAACTAGATTAATAATTATCTAAGGCATGACAGTGTAGCTTGGGGTGAAATGGAGAGCTCTAACAGCAATGAGGACAAGAAGAAGATGTTCTGAAATTGATTGCAGTGATTATTGCAAAACTCTTTCTAATATGCTTGAACAATTGACTTGTATCATATGAGAACTATATGCCAATAAAACTACTTTTAGATCTTTGATTTATGAAATCTTGGTTACAATAGATGGTAGTTTTTAAAATGTCCTTATTTGACAAAATAAAATAGTGGCATCACTATGTTAGATCGCTCAATGACAGAAGTAGTAAAAAGTGCTAAGAAAGAGGAACTTGACTAGGGATTAAGTTGAAGAGATTTGGGTACAGAACTCCCAGAAGAGAAAATAGAATGCCTGAGAAGAGTTGGGAAGGTTAAATAGTAAATTAGTCAATGAATGTGAGAGAGACACAGACTGGTTGTCTGGGTTAGAATGAACCTATATGACTTCTAGGAACTTAGAGAGTCTGGGAAGCCCTCAGTAGGTTAGCACCTCTTGGAGACCTCAGACCAGAGGTGTTTAGGGAGGTACTGGAGGGAACTAATACAGTGAGTGAATCCAGCACTTATCTTTCAGTTTGTTGTACCATGATGGTTTGGGTATTGCTGTGATCATGGAAGCTATGGCACTGATCTTTCAATAACCAGCAGGGTCACCCAAAGTGAATAGGTGCCTGTGGAGCTTTCAGCCCAAGAACAGATGACAAAGAAGAAATTGGTTGCCCACTTTTGAGGAAGTACCCACTGAAATCCTTATGCATCCCTTTGAAACATTGTCAGATATTGAGGGCTTAATAAATGGGAGCAGAACAGTGTTAGCAATTGTCCCAGAGAATGGGCCCCTTGGGCCCAAGGACACTGAAATGTGATTGAGGAGGAGCTGTTTTCTCAGAGTGGAGTCTACAAATTTTGACATAAATGGAGTAAAGCCTGTGGAAGTGAAGCCATTGGGATTTTCATTTACTGGTGGGGTACAATTCAAGATAAGGAAAAACAACTACAAACATTTGCTAATGATTGGAACTTTGAATGCACAAAATATGAATCTTGGAAAATTGGAAATCATCAAATATGGAAGGGAATGCATAAATATCAATATGCTAGGAATTATTGACATGAAATGGATGATTACTTCCCATTTTAAATTAGAAAATAGTATTGGTTACTATGTCAGGAATTAGCAAGGAATAATACAATCAAGAAGAATAGCTTGGCATTTATAATCAAAAAGGACATTGCAAAAGCAATCATGAAGTATAATACTATCTTTGAAAGGATTATATCTATCTTCCTTCAAGAAATTCAATCAAAAGTATTATTCAAATTTACGCACCAACCACAAAAGTTAATGATGGAGAAATTGAAGAATTCTACCAACAACTTTAATCAGAAATTGATCAAACACACAATCAAGACCGATTGATAATTCCAATCTCCATTGGAATGCAAAAATTGGAACAAAGAAAATGAACAGAAGCCAGAAAATATGATCTTGGTGGTAGAAATGAAGCTGGAGATCTCATGATTAAGTTTTTCAAGACCAATGACATGTTCATAGCAGACAGCTTTTTCTAACAACACATGGACTTCTCCAGATGGAATATACAGAAATAGCATTGACTATTTTTGTCGATACAGACACTGGAGAAGTTCAATATCAGCAGCTCAAAAACAGTTCAGGAGCTGACCGTGGAACAGAGTATTGGTTGCTCTTATGTAAGTTCAAGATGAAGCTGAAGAAAAAACAAATCCAGGACAGCCAAAATATGATATTGAGTCTATTCTTCCTGAATTTTGAAAACATCTCAAGAACAGAATACTACATGGAATGAATTTTCATGACAGACTACCTGATGAATTGTGGGAGAACATCAAAACAGTATTCATGAAGGAAGCAAAATGCAATGAAAAAGTGAGGAAAGAAAGAAAAGTTCAAGTGTCAGAAGATACCCTTAATTAGAGAGAAGCTAAAATAAATGGAAGAAAGGGAGAAACCAAAGAGCTGAATAGAAAATTTCAAAGGGCACTTCAAGAAGATAAAGTTGGGCTGAGCCCCGGTGGCATAGTGGTTGAGTGCGGAACTGCGGCCCACTGGCTTGGCAGTTCAAATCCAGCAGCAGCTCTCCAGGAGCAAGGCTGGGCCTCCTACTCCCACCAGAGGGCAGTGATGCCCCCCCAAAGAAGATAAAGTCAAATAGTATAATAAAATGTGGACCAATCTAGAGTTATAAAACCAAAAAGGAAGAACACATTCAGCATATATTAAACTGAAAGAGCCAATGAAAAAATTCAAGCCTCAAGTTGTAATATTGAAAGATTCTATGGGTAAAATACTGAATGATGCCGGAAGCATCAAAAGAAGATGGCAAGACTAGTCGCCGTACCAGAAAGAACTAGTTGACTTTCCATCATTTCTGGAGGAGCACATGAGAACCAATGATGCTGAATGAAGGAGTTCAAGCTGAATGGAATGCACTATCCAAAAACAAAGCTCCAGCACCTAATGAAATACCAACTGAAATATTTCAGTAAGCTGATAAGCCCTGGAAGCACTCACTCATTTAAACCAGGGAAATTTTGAAGACAGCTATTTGACCAACTGACTGGATGAGGTAAATATTTATACCCACTCCAAAACATTATCACTGATTTCACATTTAAGTAAAAGTTTTCTGAAAATCACCCAACAATGGTTGCAGCAGTACATTGGCAAGGAGCTACCAAAGGTTCAGGACATATTTAGAAGAGAATATAGACAAGGGATATTATTGTTGACTTCAGATGAATCTGGGGTGAAAGTAGAGAATATCGGAAAGATGTTTACTTTTCTTTCATTGATGATGTAAGGCACTTGATGATGTGGATCATAACAATCGATTTATAGTCTTGAGAAGAATAGGAATTCCAGGACACTTCATTGTGCCCGTGTACATTAGGAAAATGTACACGGTTCAAAAGGAATTTGTGCAAATCAAACAAGGTGATACTGCATGGTTTGAAATCAGGAAAATTATGCATCAGGGTTATATCCTTGCAACATATTAATTCCTTCTGTTTGGTGCCCATATTATCGGATAAGCTGGATTCTATGAAGAAGAATGAAACATTAGGATTCAAGGAAGACTTGTTTAACAACTTGTGGTGTGAGGATGGCATAACCTTGCTTGCTGAAAGTTGCTGAAACACTTGCTGATGAAGATCAAGGATCAAAGGCTTCAAAAAAAGGATTAAAGCCGTCAGTATGGATTACAACTCTGTGTAAATAAGACTAAAAGCTTCACAACATGACAACATCATGTTAAATGGAGAAAAGTTTGAAGTTTTCGAGGATTTTATCTTGCTTGGATCCACAATGTTCATGAAAGTAGCAGTCAAAAGATCAAAAGATATATTGTGTTAGGAAAAGCAAGGATGTTACTTTAGGGACTAAGGGATGCCTGACATAAGCCATGGTATTCTCTATTGCATCATACGCATGTGAAAGTTGGACATTGAATAAAGAAGGCCAAAGAAGAACTGTGGCATATGAACTGCGGGGCTGGTAAACAATATTGAAGTGCCATGGACTGCTAAAAAGACAAACCATGCTGTCTTGGAAATACAGCCAGAATGCTCCTTGTTACATCTTTGGACATGTTGTCAAGAGAGACTAGACCCTGGAGAAAGACACCATGCTTGGAAAAGTGGAGAGTTGGTGAAAAAGAGGAAGGTTCCCATGGAAATGGATTGATACAGAAGCTACAACAAAGAGCTCAGGCATAGACACACTTGTGAGGATGGTGCAGGACCATGGAGCTCTTCATTCTGTTGCACATTGGGTCTCTCTGAGTTGTAACTGATGTGCTGGCTCTTACCAACAATAGCAACAGCAGCAGAATGAAGGGCTGTGTCTGAGATTATTCTCATTTGTAGATTGGGATTAAAAACTCCAGCTCACTGTAGGCCACCCCCTTCTAGGTAGTAACTGAACTGCCCTGCCCCAATCCCAAAGCACTTGCACCTTACAGGCTGCGCAGGCAAAGCCTGCCATACTCTGCATTAAATTCCCCAACTTGCTGCCTTATTTTGCCTATCCATTCTCCTCTTCTACCTCAGAAGCCTCTGTAAAGCAACAGTCACTTCACTCTGCGTGGGAAAGCAAAGAACTAACAGAAACCAAACAGAGGGCCTCATTGGGAACTCATACTACTCCCTCTCCCTTATACACTCTTAAACTACATGCAGGGTTGGATGCAGAGGTGTGTTTGGGGGTAGGTAGGCAGATAGGAGACTTTTTCTGCTCCAACATTGCCACATAGTAGGCATTGGGGTGGGTCCTTTGTGCCTGCTGCCTGACTTTCAGTCTTTCCTAGCTATACAGGCCACCTGTCTGCAGGAGACTCTAGGGTTTTTTTTAAAGGGCCAGGCTGGGCCTGGTGGGAAAAGTGTGCTGCTACTTGTGCGTGTACTTTTGCATTCCAAGTGGTGGTTCTGGATTACCCATTTCTTGAACTTCTCCAGACTCTGCTCTGTTTAAGCAAATTATTTTTTTTTCTATTTTAAATGGTTTAACTAATGGGTGCAACCATTCCTTTGTAGCCAGAAGAACATGTCAGGTGCTTGCTGGTTGACCATCTGACCCAACCAAAGAGCAATGGGAAATTATCGAGAAAGGGAAAGTCAGTGGGAGAAGGGAAAAGATGTGAGATCGTGGAGCTTCCTTCATGCTCACTCCCTGGGAGACATTGCAGCTGACAAGACCTTTGTGCGTTGAGCTGGAGGAACCACGTAGAGACCCCTGCCAGCCCTGAGATGCTTACACCGCAATTGTATATACAAGACCTTCCACCTACTGGCCTGTGATCTTCCTGCAATTGGGGTTATTGCATGTGTTTCATGAGTCTGAAGAGGAATTTGTCGATTGGTATTGAACATATGGACTAATTTCAGATTTAGGACTGGCTGGGGTGTTCTCCTATTATTGAATTGCTCTTGTATATAAAGCTCTTTCTTATACACACATGAGTGTCTATGAGCTTGTTTCTCTAGTCTACCAAGACTAACACAATAAAGGAGGACTGAAATTTATTAATAACAATAGAACATTTGAATTTTTGCTGGAGTTTGATGTTCTAAGAGAGAAAGGGTGATAGTCTAGAGAGAAGTCCTTGTGCTCCCAAGAATTTTTGCCATAGTTATGTCCTAAAGTGACATATGCCTTAAAATATCTGCAGGGTGTCTCTACCATATCTCTAGATCTTTCTTATAGCTTATAGCATTCCCTATCCTTGTGATCTGACAAGCACAACTATGTTTACTGTATTCACACTCATCCAACCAGCTATTTCTGAGGGTTATTCTGGCATTAATGAGGAGCCTGTAGCAGAATTAAGAACAAATTCCTGAGTTTGTATTAAAAGATTTCAAAAATTATTCTTTACCATGCTCAACATATTAATGTCATATAGTTGGATCCAAAATTGAACATATGAGAGTTATGTCAAAGATTATTGCTATAAAATCATAGAAATTTTCACTTACATATTAAAATGTAAAGATCTTTTTCAACATATCCTCCATCTAGGTCTAGATGCAGTGTTTTCCCCTCTCTAACCCTTCCTTGTAGAGTTATGCACTTTTCCATTTACAGTACATAAAAATGGAAGTTTGGGCATTCTTGAGAGACTCAAGTCATGTTTCTTTTTAATGTTCTTTGAGTTTTGGGAACTAAACTCGAAGGGACAATAGTACAGTTGTAAGGTCAATGGGGTAAGTATTCTCAATGGAATGAGCATAGGACAACCTTTGAAAAATGAACAAATGCACTGTTGTCATGGACAAATTTCCTGGGCCACAGCTTTCCTGATCTTCTTCTCATTAATGCAGTTTTCAATTTCCTTAAAACTTCTAACAGGTATCTGTTATCATATTGAATCTTTTGAGGAAATATATTAAGATTACTTCTTTTGAATCCCCAGAAAACTGTCACCACAACCTTTTGAGCTGACCCACTGGATACCTTTGGAAGCCACTGTTTTGATTGGACATATTTGTTCCACAGATGCTCCTAGGGAACAGACACAAATGCATTACTTAGAGAACTTTTCTGTAGCCACCCACTGATCACAGAGACATGTTTTACACACATTCTGTTCAGAATAAACCTATACATATAGGAACTAGTATCCTATAGCAATACTTTTTTTACTTACTATCATACAATAGCCATGTGAAATAGGCACGTTTTCCAAGTGCAGGTTTGGATTCAACAATTCATGTAGTCTGAACCACTAGGGCCAAAGCATCATGTCTGCTCCCTCACCTTCCTTCCTTCTCGTCTAGCTCTCTGCCTATCTTCAGATAATGACACCCTCCAACTTTCCACAGCCTGGGAGAGCTTGCAGTGACAAAACCAAGGGAGACCAAGTCCCAAACTAGCTATCCATCAGGCCCACCTCATTTCCACAAGGTGTACTGTCTGAGGGGCTGCTTAGACCCTGACTGGATAGGCCTTAGTTAGATAAGGCTGCCTAACTGGGCCACAGAGGTGTGTCTCAAGTTAGGATTTACTCGCAAGGTGAGTAGTCTTATTCTCCACGGTCAGTTTCCCAAAGTGGCCCTGAGTTCCTCTGAGAGTTCTCTTCATGCTTTTAGATGGAATGCAATACATTTTTTAAATACGAATGCACTTAATTATGATATCCTTCAATTGAGGTCATGTGGCACTAGTTTTTCATTGAATGATAATGAGTTTCTTCAAGTAAAAAACACATTTAAAGAAGAACAAATAATGATTCAGGTGATACATCGGAATAACAAAATTTGAGAAGATGGCCTGGTCCACAAGTGACTGAAGAGTGTTATAATCTTCAGTCTCTAAGAAGAAGGTAATAAATGAGACAGACACCAGAAAGACAGTATGACAGGAATTAATCAGCACTTATTTCCAGGTTCCTTTTCTTCACTGTTTTTCCTGTATCTCTGATGAAAACAAGGAATGCCTAGTAAGGTGTTTCTCTTCTCTCTATTTTCAAATTCTACTTATAGTACAGACAACCGAGCCATTAAATGTACGTATTTCTTCAGTAGCATCCTTTGATGCTTTCCTTCTTGAAATTCAAGGCAGAGATGGTGCTAAATTAAACCTCAGATTAATAATGCAACTCCCTAAGCCCAGCCTGGACTCCCCAAAAAGAGGAATTGAAAAAGCGTTTTCTCCTTTACATCACACGATCCAACTCCATATCATCCTGAAAAATCTCATGGGAAACATTTAGAAACCTTTCTTGACTTAAAAAAAATCGTCACTAGTCCCCTCTACTTGTGCTTCTAATATTACTCATCGCTCTTTTGTACTGTGACATTCCCTGATGAGCTTTTCTTGGTAGCAGTGGGAAGAAAATGAGAAAGCTGGTATTTATTCTGTCATCATTTAGCGAACCAGGCATTACACTAAGACTTCTATCTGATCGAACTCTTTGAATTCTGACACCATTCCCCCTGCTCCTCTTTCCAATCCCCTCAATAAATAAACAAACGAGACCAAACCCACTGCTGTTGAGTCAAAACCAACACATAGTAACCCTGTATAGGACTGATGAGCCTATAAACCTTTACAGGAGAGGTAGCTTCAGCTTTCTACTTTGGCATGACTAGTGGGCTTGAATCTGCGATTTTGGAGTGAGCAGTCCAACACATAACCCACTATGCCATCAAGGCATGTGTTTGACACTTGAGAAAACTGAGACTCAGAAAAGCTCAGTTATTGCTCAGACTCACCCAGCAAGGAAGAGGCAGAAGTCAGGATTCTCCGCTGGTTTCCTGACGTGTGTTTCTTTTCACTGTGCCTCTGCAGAGGTTTATCTCCTGTTTGATGTTTTGCTTCTACTTAAAAGCCTACCAAAAGGACTCAATACAAGCTCTGACAATTTTGTCTGCAACAAAAGTAAGCTAAAGGGGAAAACTGAGTGATTAAAGTTCAATTTATCCTTGTGGGATACTGGCCAAAAGGTCACTGGAGTTGGGATATAACCTGGAGCCTCACTTCCCTTCCTGTAACTTCATTGGTGTTTCCACATACTTTCAGAGCCTTCTGCTCACTGACCCCTCTGCCCTCTCCATGGGAGTGGAAAAACAAGCTGCTCACAAGGAAATTGCTCATGTTATTTAACCTGGATAACTGTCCCATGTACCTTCTCTGAAAATATATTCACGGTTGAAGGAGAAGGACAGGATCCCCCCTAATTTTGTTTGCTTTCTTGAGGCCCAAAAGCAACGTCTTGAGTTGCCATCTTGAATGACTTTATGGACAAAATATTGAGTGGTGCAGGAAGCACTAAAAATGAACAGAATATACAGTTATTGTCCCATAAAGAACTTGCTAGGGGCTGAGCCCCGGTAGTGTAAGTGGTTGAGTGAGGGACTGCGGCCCGCTGACTTGGTGGTTCAAATCCAGCGGCGGCTCTCAGGAGCAGCGCTGGATAGCTCCCACGACCACCAGAGGCAGTGATGCCCTCCCCCCCCCAAAAAAAAGAACTTGTTGATACTCCACCATTTCAGGATGTAGCATATGGGCAAGAACCAATGGTGCTGAAAGAAGTTTAAGCTGCACTGAAAGCATTGGCTAACAAATCTCCAGGAATTGATGGGACAGCATTTGAAATGTTTCCACAAGCTGATGAATCACTGGAAGCACTCACTTGTCTATGCCAGGACATTTGGAAGACAGCTACTTGACCAATTGACTGGAAGAGACCCATATTATACATAGTCCAAAGAAAGGCGACGCAACAGGATGCTCACGCCATAGAGCAATATCATATATATCACAGGCAAGACATTTTTTCTGAAGATCATCCAACAATGGTTGCAGCAGTACACTCACAGGGAACTTCTAGAGGTTTAGGCCAGATTCATAAGATGATGTGGAACAAAGGATATTTTTACTAATGACAGATAGATATTGGCTAAAAGCAGAGGAAGAAACTTGCTTGTGTTTTATTGACTTTGTAAAGACTTAGAACTATGTGGACTATACTAAAATATGAACAACTTTAAGAAGAATGGGACACTTCATTGTGCTCATTCTGAACTTGCACATGAATCACGAGGAAGTTGTGCAAGTAGAACAAGGGAATACTGCATGCTTTAAAATCAGGAAAAGTGTGTATCAGGGTTGTAGCTTTTGAACATATTTATTCAATCAGCATGCTGCAGATATCATCGGAGCAGCTAGCTTATATGAAAAAGAATGAGACTTTATGATTGGAGGAAGCCTTATTAACAATCTGTGATATTCACATTGCAAAATCTTGCTTGCTGAAAATGAGGAGGACTTGAAATACTTGTTGATGAAGATCAAGGATTGCAGCCTTCAGTGTAGATTGTGTCACATCATGGCAGCATTATGATAAATGGAGAAATTTTGAAGTTGCCAAGGACTTTGTCTTGTTTGAA
>PVJH01014849.1:0-55524 GCA_004026705.1 Nesogale talazaci | reverse complement strand
CCATGATCTGATCTCCCAGCCACTGGACAGTCTGCTGTAGCTCGGCTACTTGTCCCCCCAGTTCATCGTCCACTTTTGCTTGAGTGGCCCACAGCTGATGTGACTCCACTTGCCACTTCTGCACAAAGTGTTCGGTTTTGATGGACTCTTGCAGCGCTACCCCGGCGGCGGCAGCGGTGGTGGCAATAGCTATCAGTCCAACTATGGCCGCAATCAGCATTCCCACGAATCGGCGGGGTCTCTTCAGCATCTCCGACACCACCTGCATGAGGAAGGATGACTCCGGACTGCTCTCCCATCTGCGCTGCATCTCCACCGGGATCCACACCCCCATCCTGCTCTTCAGGATGAGGATGCTGTCTTTCGAGAGGTTGATAAGCAGAGTATGGTTAATGCAAGTGAATAATTTACAATCGTGGCAGGTGGCACTGCGAGCAGTCTCATTTATGATGATGTTTCCTACCGCAAGCACATAAGGCAGTTTGACACACGAGACTATATGCCGTGTCTCATTCTTATGAAAAGAGTAATTATAGTCAGATTCACTGGTGCCAGTAAAGTTTCCTATATAGCCTGTCATAGGCTTGGTGGCAAGCGGCAATTTCCACAGGTCCCACTGTTCAGGTCCTTTCACAGGTTTCAATAACCTGGGACGGGGAGGCGCAAGGCCCCACTCATGCCAGGCCATTAGCCTTGACCTGGTAGTAACAGTGCCATCAGGACTTGTGTGCCACTGAGGATTACTGATGTAATCACATGAGGTGCCCTTGGATTCCTCTGAGCAGTTAGTTAGAAACTTACCATGGGGACCCCAATCAATAATGGTAACAGTGTCATTTCTCAACACTTTTCCATGTGGGCCCTGACATTTGAGCCATCTAAGCCCATCAGAAATGACACCACGTTGGTAACTCATAATCTTACATGTCTCCGAGTCTCCTCTCCCTTCCACGGTTGTGGAGTTTTCAGATTCTGCAAATGTTTCACCCATTATCATATAGAAGCCAGAGCTGATTTGGTTAAAGGCCATCCAGTTATTCCAAACCTGGGGATGAACGGTTAAGCAGCTGGGGCTGGCACCCACGCATAAAGGCAGAGTTTCAAAACCTAGAGTAAAATTATAACTTCTTCCTTCTTCATCCGGGTGTCTGGCTACTCCATTTCCCCAAGGCCCTGGTGTCCAGACGGAATCATTAACAAACACAACAGGGCCCACTTGAGTCCACTCCACAACCTCCAGCAGAGGGGGATGAGGGACATAAGCCCAATAGGAATAACTAGCACTTACCTCACAGGAGGCCACCGATATGACCGCCAGCATCGCCAGGAACACAGTCTCGTGGGTGACAGGCTTTCCCGTGTTGGCTAGTGTCATTCGTGCCTGCTGGTTTAGAGCTTTAATCTGCTTCCAGTTAGGGGGGTGAGTTGTAGAACGTTTGATCCTACGACATCTCTTGCTTATGGAGAGGGCTGCCATCTCTTCAACTGGGACAGAGTCAGGATCAGAGTGATTTGGTGAGCATTTTCTTTTCTTTCTCAATCCTTGGTCGGACTCTTCTAAGGGGGATCCATTTATTTTCTCCGCCATCTGAAAAAATATAAGTATAGTCTCTACACCTAGTCACCAGAAAACCTGGTCTCCATTCACCACATCATATTTCTACCAGATGTTCTCCAGATCAGTTTTTCCTGTGGGGGTGGAAAAATGTTTCTCTGCCCTAGTAACATTAGACTCTTTTGGAAGTGAGAATACATTGTGTTAACAAGGCTAAGTGGAGTTCATTGTGTACTCTTTCAGCTTTCACCTCCCCCTTCTGTTTAGATAATTGAGATTTCAGCATGCCATGGGCCCGTTCAATGAGGGTTTGGCCTTGGGGATTGTATGGAATACCTGTTACAAGATGAATGTTCCAATCCCGACAAAAAGTATGGAATCTCTTGCTGGTGTAGGCAGGGCCATTTCTGTCTTTAAGTGTGTATTTGTGCCCATAACAAGAAGTGGACCAGTAAGTGGGTGATGACATACTTTATGGATTCACAGCCATCCCTGATGCCCATAAAAATCCTGAACAGCTGTCTATAGTAACATGCACAGCACCTAGATGTCCAACCGATGGAATGCGAGTGCCAAATAGCTTCCATCTGTCAAATAGCGCTTGATTGGTCACCATGTGGGTTAACTCCCCTCTCCCCCCCCCCCCCCGGGACCGTCTTTGAGTGAAGCATGCTGTCAATGAGGGCATTCCCTCACAATCTGCCTGGGCTGTGCACATGTCAGGTGATATCTATCCTTAAGGCTGGCAGCGTCGCTGCGAAATCTCTGATGTTCTGCCTACGGGAGCTCAAGGGTAGACAACACCTTTTGTGTCAGCATGCCTGCATTGGCATTTCCCAGAGAAACTGGTCCCGGTAATTGTGTGTGTGCGCTTGTGTGTCCTATAAAGAAAAGATGAGAGTGCGTCCTTATCTGATTCTGCCGAGTGAGGAATAATTTGTCAATGATTTGTCAGAGTGTGGATCTGCCTTCAGTTTTGCTGTTTCAATAAAGGAACACACCTGCACGGTGTAAGCCGAATCACTGAATATGTTGACAGACTGTTCTACATCTTTTTTTTTGGGGGGGGGGGCATCACTGCCCTCAGGTGGTGGGAGTAGGAGGCCCAGCCTTTGCTCCTGTGGAGCTGGAATTGAACCTCCATCCCAGTGGGCCACAGTCCCACGCAGAACCACTACGCCACCGGGGTTCAGCCCTGTTCTACATCTTTAAGTAACAAAATGATAACAAATATTTCTGTTTTTTGAGCAGAGATATAACAGGTTTGAAAGGAACAAGAGGAGGGCCCCCAGCAGACCGCTTTTCCCTTGTTGGGACTCTCTGTGAAGTAAGTGGAAGCACCTGCAATCGGCTTGTGCGAGAACACTTTGCTGAGTGTCCGAGGGGTCTGTCTGAGAAAACTCCCAAGTTTCCCCGTGGGATAGTGACAGTCTAGCTTTCCACAGAATTCAGTCAAAGCCACCTGAAAATCAGTGGCAAATTCTAACAGGTTCCTCACTTGAGCAGGCATGTAGGGTAGAATATGACAGCTGGATCATATCCACTCAGCTGTCTGCAGCAGAGCCTGCCTTTAGAAATCAGCTAAGCTATCTGCTCCCGATAAGTCCAGATGACCTTAAGACCTGTGTTTCCTAAATGTATCCACTCAAGAGGCTTTTCTTGAGCTACAGTAGCAGTCAGAATGACGAGTGTGGAAAACAATCAAATGTACACTCTTGTCAGGGTCCACACGGAAGATCTCCCTTTGGCTGAGTCTCTCCTCTACAAGTTATAACTCCATGCGGGGGCTTCAGGAGTGAGCTCCCTGGCGCTATCCAGCTGAGCGTCTCCCTTTCATATGTTAGATGGGTACTGAAGGTCTTCTTCGGGGATTCCTAGATAAGGTCTGACCCAGTTGATCGCTCCTAAAAGTTTCTGAAAATCAGTTAATGTTTTAAGATGATCTTTGCTAATCTCAAGTCTCTGCGGCTTAATACTGGTCCTATCTATCACTGTTCCAAAACACTTGGGACTGGCAGTCTGAATCTTATCAGGAGCAACTACTAACCCTGCCTGAGAGACCGCTTCTCTGACGTACATATAAATCTGCTGTAACAAGTTGCTGTTTGGTGCAGCTCTCAAGATTTCATCCATGTAGTGGATTACATATGCTTCAGAGAACAGCTTCCTTACTGGCTCAATATCTTCCCTATGAAGAAATCACACATCGTAATGCTGTTCACCATGCCTTGAGCTAAAGTCTTTAGGTGGTACCATTTACTAGGAGCCTTATTATTTATTTCTGGTACAGTGAAAGCAAATCTTTCGTGACCTAACTCAATGGTGTAGAAAAAGTCCTTTAAGTCAATTACAATCATATCCCAGTCTATAGGAATTATGCAAGGTGAAGGGAGACCTGGCAGTAAAGTTCCCATAGGCTGTATGCTAGAATTGATGGCTCTTAGGTCAATAAGTAGCCTCCACTTGCTTGGTTTCTTCCTAATCACAAACACAGGGGAATTCCAGAGGTTAAGAGTTTCTGCTATATGAACTTTTTTCAGCTGCTCTTGAAATAATTGGTGCAGTGCCTGTAACTTTTCACTATTAAGGAACCACTGTTCTACCCACATAAGCTCATCAGACTTCCAAGTGAGCTTGATGTGTGCAGGCTTTACAACAGCGGCCCCAGCTAAAACTTTGGATTCCTGTGCCATGGCGGTTGTTCTTGGGAGATACCTCAATGGGCCACAGATTTCCCTGCTCATCCTTCCCAAGTCTCTTGCCTTTATATCCCATGTTCTTCATAATATTCTGTGCTACCAAATTTTGTAGAGGGATAAATAATCTAGCCACCCATTGCTGCATTTGGTCTCTCCCCACAGATTAATGGGGGTGAGAGTAACTACGGGTTTCATGAGTCCAGATTGTCCTTCAGGGCCTGTGCACTGCAGAATTTCCTTGCTTTGTCATACCTTTTCCTGATCTACGTCTCCTGTTCCTCCCATGGAAAAATCTAGAGAGCAAAACGGCCAGGCTTTGGGCCACTGTTGCTAGCTCATAACAGTGACATCTGCACCTGAGTCTAGTAACCCAGAGACCTTCTTCCCCTCAATTGTGAACTCCACAAATGGACATTCCTGCTTGTCCAGAACAGTATCCCTTGATTCCTGGAACTCTCTGCCTCTTCTTTGGTGGTATCATTCTTATCTGTGGGGGCACAGGGGAGCAGTAGCAATTGCCCTGAACTGTCAACCTTTCTTATGGCCCAAGATATGCTGGATCTAACCATCACCTTAATTTCTCCATCATAATCTTGGTTGATTACATCTGTAACAGCCTGCACACTGAGGGTATTCATGTCAGATCTCCCTAGTAAAAGTCCCCAAAGTCTTGTCCTAATTGCAGTGGGATCATCATATGATAAAAGCTGGATGTCTTCCTGACTAGTTAAATTTATTGGAGAGTTCTCCTTGCCAGAGAAAATGAGGTGTGAATGATGATCTGAAGTATTGTCTATGGGATCTTGCATATGATGGTTATTCCCTGCACTTCCTTTAAAGAGGCTAGAAACAAGCCCCTCTGGGTGTTTTCTGACTGGATGCTGTTTTCTCCTGAGTTCTCCTTTGTATTGGACTTCGAACAAAAATACTTTGCCCAATGCTTGCCTTTGCTACAGCAGTGACAAATTCCAGGCTCCCTGGAGTTCATCCCGACCTCTTTTCCTGGGTCTCTGCCACTATTAGTTGCCCTGTTCTGTTGTAATACTTGCTTATAGTCTCTCTGGAAGTGCCCCTCTTGTCCACACTTGAAGCCTGGCATAGTTCGTGAGAGCAGCAGGCATGAGATTGTATTCCTGCATACGCTAATATAATCCAGTGTGCTTTGCTCCTGCAATGGGCGCACAGCCGATTGACAAGTTGAATTCACATTGTCGAAAGCCAGAGTAAGAATAAGATTTTTTTTAGCTTTTTTTTCTTAGGCATCACTGCCTCCTGGTGGTGGGAGTATGAGGCCCAGACTTTGCTCCTGTGAGCGGGAATTGAACCTCCATCCCAGTGGGCCGCAGTCTGGCGCACAACCACTACGCCCCCGGGGCTCAGCCGTAAGAATAAGATTTTAAGCTGCACCCTTGTCTGCAACGGTTTTCTGAACGGCATCTTGCAATCTTGAAATGAAATCAATGTATGGTTCATCATTCCTCTGTTTCTCTGTCACATAACTTAGCTGTCTACTTCCTGATGGTATAATCTTTTCCCAAGCCCTCAGACAGACCTCCCTTACCTGTATGGTTTGCTCACTGTATTCTAACTGCGACTCAACTGTGAGGTAATTCTCATCTCCCAGGAGCTGTTCAACTCCTATATTTATGCCATGTACTGCATCTTGGCGTGCACGTGCAAGGCCGTTTCTATCCACAGCATCTGAAACTCTAAAGCCTCTGAAGGAGAAAGACATGCCATCGTCAGTGCTTTCCAGTCAGCCGGAACCCAATATTCTGACTCTGCTAGGGATTTTACCATGCTAATCACAAGTGGGGAATCTGGACCTGGCTAGCAACAGCATGTTTTAGATCTTTCAATAGTTTAAATGGAAAGGGGTGATGTTCCAATCATCAGTCTCCTGGCAGAATCCGTTCATCATCTTTCCTGTCTGTAAGGGTGATGGGAAAGGCCATTTTAAATTCCAAATCAGCTTCCCTGGCTTTACTCTGCCTGATTCTCTGGAGAGCACTAGTACTCTCCTGGTTTTTGTCTTTTGGGCATTACATATGTAAGTGGTTTAATCTGCAAACCTTTTGACTCAGTCTCACTTCTATCTTCAGCCTTAGCTTATTCAAGTGCACCGTGATTTCCTACACTGAATTCTGGTGGTGGGTGAGGGTGAGGGGGCATTTGCTTCAGCTGCCACTAACCTTTTATCTGACAGTCCTCATTCTCATTTAAGTTTGAGTAATTTATAGCCTGCCTCCTGCTCCTACAGATTTCTCCTGGAATGGCTCTAGCACTGTCATGATCTGTACCCACAGTCCCCACATCTCTGTGGGGATTTTTTGTCCTTCTCTCTCTGCTTTTATTAAGTAAAATGCTACCTTGATCCCAGATCTCCTTATCAAAGGTTCCTGACTCTGGAAAAATAGGATAAAATCTCTTCAAGAGTTTTAAAAACTCTTCTAACTTCTTATTTTTTACTATTACATTTTCTTTTTTCAAGAGGTGCCAAAGAGTGGAGCTATATTCTGACTCCTTACTCTTTGTTTGACCCATATCTCACTCGGACTAGAAAACCTTACTTCCACAAAAAATAAACCTACAAAATTATCCTGATTCACCTTCACTGTCCAATGAGGTCATACAACTATTACACAATATTAAACTCAAAAAAGTCTAACAGGAAAATATTGAAGCCGCACGTATGAGCGACACATCTAAAGAAGCCAGCTTCTGATACATATATTACGGGTGCAATAGGAGCAGTTGTACAGTAATAATTATTATTCATTATAATAATTCATTATAAGGATAAGAGAGAATGAGACAGAGAGAAACAGTAAAAGTCAGACACATTTCACATCAAGGTAGCATGCTCACCTCCGCCCTGCTTGGTGGTCCACGTAGAGAGGGAGAACGAACTTTCATTTTTCCCGTTTAAATAACCTCATGGGGGGCACATGAGCCCTATTGTCACTGGTCAGTAACATGTCACAGGAGAGGGCTGTCTTAAGGGCTACATGGTAATAAGGGGAGTGGTCTTAGGTATGCTCACGTGAGTGAGGGGAGAAGGAAAACCTCAGACTCCTGGAGGTGGATAAACAGGCCTGTCTGGTTAGGAACCATCGACAGTGGCTCTTGAATCCCATCCACAGGCTTCACAGGAAGGGAGCCATTTTCTAAACAGCTTTATCTAAACAGGGGAGTCAGCTTTATTGTGAGACATCCAAAGACCTCAGATAATTTGAAGTTTCAGGGAGAAGAGATAACTCCCACACCAAATGCTGGTAAATATTTTGATTAATATTTGGAGGTATATAATTGTAGAAAACTGTACAACTGTACAACTGCCTTCATCCCACACCACACCCTGAGATAGCCTGCAGAGCTGTGGAATGAAGTTAGGACTTTTCCAAAATTGTATATACTCTAAAATATTAAGCAAATATTAGTAACCATTTTCAAGCATCTGGTTTGAAAGTCAGAAGTTAATTATTCTCCCTAAAGGCTCCTGTATCCGAGGCCATTGTGCCTCACACAATAGATATTGCTGCCTCTCTACTGCTATGACAAAGGATCACTTCCCCTGAAAGCTTTAGTTAAATCAAGTCTCCCACTCAAGGGGGATCAAGGCGAGGCATCATCAGGAAACTTAGGTCCACCCATCTGGTCACCCATCCTCTTCCTATAATGTGTAACTATAGCAAAGCCCCTTCCTGTGACATGTGTCTTTACCTATGATTAGGGGTCTTGCATGACTCCAAAGAGTATATAAGGCTTAGACAGAAAAAAGAATCTCTCTCGCTCTCTCGCTCTCTCTCTGTCTCCACCCCTCCCCCCTAATTCATGCCAGCCCTCTCACTCCCTCTCCCTCCTTCCTGATCCCTGCCTCCCATGTCTTCTCTTCCCCCCACTCTCTTTCACTCCATGTGGGCCACCAAACGGGTCTGAGGTGAGCATGCTACCATGATATGTGTCTGACTCTGTTATTCTCTCTTTCTCATGCTTTCTATGACTTTACTATAATAATTGATAATTATCACTGTACAACTGTGCCTATAAAATCCATGATGTTACATCAGAGTCTGGCTTCCTCTGATACATGGCCAAGAAAGGAGAGGATTTCAGCGTTTGTAGAGGGTGTTGGGAGTTGAATAAAAAGCTGTTTTCTTTCTATTGTAATCTCCATGGAATATTTTGTGAATTGGACCCTACCAAAAGTGACCAGATTTTAACATTGGTAAAGCCATTGACAGGGATGGTGGTGGTTAGAGGGGGTATATTCCCTTCCCATTCTCCCACCATTCCCTAGCTTGTCGTGCATTCTTTCCAAAAATCGGAACTTTGTAAAAATGCCACGGGATGTGGGAAAAATTGTTTATAAGCAGCAGGCCTGGTCACTTTACACACTCCACCCCCAGATAGATGACAAAAGAGAGAGGAAGCAGAACCTTGAAGGGAAGCAGAACCTCCCAGTTCCCTTTATCTGCTATGAAGTTTAAAAGAATATTGGTGTAATGCTGTGAGTCTGAAAGGGAGGGTATATAAAAGAAGGTCATATATTTAGTGAAGGGAAAAGCTGAGGGAGAGGTCTAAAGAAAAGAGGTCGACCACTAGGATTTGATGGACGAAATGGGGGCTATTTAAGAATCCATGGGGGAGGATTTCCAACATAGTTGTTGAGAATGTAGTTTGTTAGGATCCAGTCAAGTAAAGATGAATAGGTCTTCAGAGCTTTATTCTAAAGGGATAATAAAGAAGGCATCTTTTAAATCCAAAACCATATAATGAGTAGTATTGTGTGATATAGAGGAAAACAGAGTATAAGGATTGGGAACAACAGAATGGATTGGCAAGACAATGGAGTTGATGGCTCTTAGATCTTAAACAATCCTGTAACTGCCCTTGGTATTAATAACCAGGAAGATGGGTGTGTTCTAAGGAGAGTGGGTGAGCCTTAAAAATACTTTCTTTGAAAAAAAAACTTCCTTGAGAAGCTTTGAGCTGATAGGTGTAAGGTTTTTAAAGGGTCGGAGAGCTATAGGATTTTGTGGAACATTAGAAAATTTCGAGAGGGTCTCTGAACCTGATGTAAACAGACTACTGATGCCTAGCAATGGTGGGTTGGGTGACATGGGAAACGCATGGGCTAACTAGAGCAAGTGGTAAAGGAAGTGAATCAGTGGGGGTAGGTATGAGGTCAGTAGATTGATCTTGGAGACAGATGGAGACAGGAAGAGTATCTGCTAAGACTGCTAAGATTGGAGCCCGAGAGGTCCCCAGAAAGTGAAAAGTTACTGCTGTGTTGAAATTAGAAACAATATCTCTGCCCCATAGGGGGGGATGGGGCATTTTGGGATGACTGGAAACTGTGGTGAAAATTGTACATTAAAAAGGTGACATCAAAGTGGTTGTGTTATGAGGGGTTGGGGGTCTATACCTGACATTCCTACAATCATGGTGAATGCTAAAGAAGTTTGTCCTGAAGTTCAGGTCATGATGAATCAGTGGTCCCCATATCTAAAAAGAAAGAAATAGTCTTACCTGAGGCTTCCCCAAGATGATCATTACTCATGGTTCCATATGGATGATTTCCAGACGGGGCTATTTTGACTCTGGGCACTGTCACTCCTCAACAGCCTAGCCAAGCAACCTGGCAAGGAAGCATCTTGAGCCTGTTAGAGTAGAGACTATCCTTCCCAATCTTCATTGGAGAAGGCAGTAAAATCCCCAAGGTCCCTCTTGCTTGCCACGTGGCCATGGCTTTAGAGGACGAAGAGGATCAGGGCACTTGCAGGCCCAATATTTTGTCTGGGAGTGTCTGTAGCAAGGTCCTCCTGGCTTTCTCTTTGTGGCCCATCATATTTTGGATTGTCAGTGTTGCCCTCAAGAGCACTGGCAAGCATTTGATATTGAGCTTTGTCTCTCGCTGTTTACCTGGTTTTTCCTGAACTACTCTGTTATGGAAAACTGTGAAGGATGCATGTAGAAGGCCTGACTGTGAGGTCTGAGAATCTTCCTGTAACCTTCTAAGTTTCCTTTAAATGTCCAGAACTGATTGGGAAATAAAGTGTGAATGTAACGAAGTAGCCCCAGCTGGTGTTGAAGGATCAACCCTGATGTCTGTAAGGAGAGCCCCTGATAGGCTAGGTAGAAATTCGATCTTGAAGGATCCCTCTAGTTTTGTCATAATTCACTGCCTTGTTGGCCAGTCATGGTAATCTCAGAGAGTGCGGTCCCCATGGCTCAGCTGATAATTCCAGCGAGGGTCTCATCAGGAACCTGCATGGGGGTCCACTGGTTTATGCCAGTTCTGGGCAATGAATTTCACTGTCTCTCTACTGAGTCCCTACCCCAACTCACTCCCTGTCTTTGGGGTAGAAGGTATTTGTAAGAATAATATAAATATCATGCCAGGTAAGGTTGCAAAATTGAGTGAGATATTTAAACTCTTTAATATAAATATCTGGGTCAGAGGCAAAAGATTTCCTGACATTTTCCCAGAGAAAATAAGTCTAAAAGAGGGGACAGAATATGTACTTTCAGAAATCCTTCAGCTCCCAACACTTCACGGAGAGGACGAAGGTGGGAAGGTCAGACGGTGAAATCCTCAGATACAAAGAAGCTGTTTTTAAGCCGAAAAGAACAGAGAATGAGCGGTGGTGGGAGGGGAGATGATGGCATAAAGTGGGAGCTGACAAGGAGGAAAAGGCTGTCCAGAGAACTGGAGATCAAAAGAAGGAGGAGACACTGAAGTAGGAGATAGGGGGCTTGAAGATGACTGCTGGGAGGAAGTAGAAGGATCCAGAGAGGTTGAGGACCAGACAGGGAGAGTTTTCTAAATGAGAGGAGAGAAATCTGGTGCAAGCAGGGTAGGGAAGAATCGTGAGCAGCAACTGTGCATGATCAGACAGATCACAGGGAGATTCATCGTCTGAGAGGGGAGCTTTTTGAACTAGCAGGAATTGGGCAGTGAGACATTTTTTTACATGGATGGGATGTGAACACAGAAGAGAATAAAAAGCATGCCGATAGGGAATTTCTAAAAGTCTGCTATTTTACTGGAAGAGTGAGCCAGAGCTCAGAGGATTTTTAGATTGATGGTGCCATCTTGTGGTCATTTTACATACTGTCCATTTTGTACTGGGGCCAGACCTGGTTACATGGGAAAATCAGCTGCTTCCTTTTAATGACATATTTAAGGTAAAGAAATCTAAACCTTGGTTAGCCATAAATCATTCCCTCCTGCCCTCTCTGCACGTGCTGTGCATGGACCTGGCTATTGAGATCATGGCCATCCAGAAAGTGAGCTTGCTACAATTATATGTGCGTAACTTATTTATTTTACTCTCTCTCCCCCATATCTCCCATCTTTCTATGACTTTACTATGATTTTTATATATTTCAACTGTACAATTGAGCTTACTAAACCCATGATTAATTGTGGGGGGCTAGCTTCCCCCACAAATGGCATCCAGCAGGGCATAGTAAGAAAATAACTCTTTTGAATTATATCCCATCTAACAATTATCTGACCGAATCAGACAGTAAAGTGAATTAAGAATTGTGGGAAGTGAGCAGCCAGTGTGAGGATTAGTAGATAAGTAGTGGAATTGGTGAATGACTATATACAAGAGGCCAATGGGGCGAGTTAAAAGTAAGCCTGAAACTTACGGTACTATGCTCATCCACTTACTGACAATACAGAGCCTAAAAGAAAAAGGTGCAATGTTTCCTAAAAGTAGTAAAAAGGTATAATATTGTCCCCACAGGAAGGAAATTTTTATCAAGAGACCTGTGAGGAAGTCACTGTAAGCTTAAAGGAAGCATAGAAAGATGAGGAGAATATTCCTGCAGAGACATGATTTCTGTGGGCTCAAATTAAGGTGGTTTGAGAATCTTTGCAGGAGTAAGAGAAAGAGGATCATCAGTCTAGTGAAAAAACTTATGTGAGCTATCCAAATCTAGAAAAGCAAGATAAAGCCTCTTTGAGTGAGCTTGAATTTGGTGGCAAATCTTTAGAAACACCTGAAGAAGGAGAGATTGGTTTTTTAGCAAAAGTCTCTGATTCTAGATGAAACCTCATGGTCAAAACCCTGTGTCCTGCAGGCACTGCAGTCACCAAAGGTTCAAAGACGATGAAGCACTAGAGGAAGACCCAAAGCAAAGCTATCAAACAATGCCATGAATCTCCCTTGCTCTCCACAGGAGAGAAAGCAATGAAACAAAACCAGCAGAATAATGAGAAGTCTCTGAGATACCTAAATTTAAATCCAGTGACAGGCAAGCAGAATGGGTATCAAACAGATGTAAAAATTTTAGACACAGCTGAGAAACTAAACCTGAGTCAGAAGGAGATATTGGTTTAGAAATACCTGCCCTGTCACCAGAATATTGTGTAGAAAAGACTAGAGACTGTAAAACAATTAACCAAGCCAATGCTAGAGGTAGAGAGATTATCTTCAAAGAAATGCAAAGTAAGAGAGCTAACACAAAAGAGGAAGTCCAGGAAGTGAAGCTTACAGATATACCAATCAAGAAAACCAACACACACAAAAAGAAGCACAGAGGCAAAATATAGAAAAGAGCCTTTACTTTCAAGGTTAGAAAGAGGGATTGCAGAAGGATATTTAGAATTTAGAATGTCTTATCCTATTAGAGTTAGTAACAGACAGATTTACCAGAAAAACCTGCAAGAAATTCACAGTGCCTTCCCCTTTAAGTTGCTAAAAAATCTCAGGCAGGCAGTCATGGACTACAGCACAGACTCTCATTTTGTAATTAGCATGACAAGATCTTTGGCACAGCCTGAGTGCTGGATCCCTTCTGACTTGGCAAATTATATCTTTATGCTTCATAATTTTAAAAATATGGCATGTGGTGGGATTTTACAGCCCATTCACAAGTTGGGAAGAATGCTGAGAATGGGATAGATACAGGAATTCATCGGTTGCTAGGGGATGAGAATTATATCACAGTTGGGTCACAACTACAATTTACTGAACAGCCATTAGCACAGGTACGTGAGGTTTGCTGAAGGGCCTGGGAAAGGATAATTTCATCCAGAGAAAGAAGTTTGAATGGCACAGACTGTGGAATGGTAAATACCATGTTGACTTTGTGTCCTGAGTAGAAAATTCTGTGAGCAAATGTGGGACAAATGTGCAGACAGTAAAGACCTTATTCATAAACTATGTTCTGATTTCTCTAATAAGCACTGTAAAAATGCCTTGCAGGGAACTGGGCACACTGTTATATTAGAATATGCAGGAATGTGGAAAAGACAAGTACAAGGCTGACCTCATGGCAGTCACTTTAGCAAAGTACACTAGTCATAAAGGAAAATGCTTTAGTGGCGAAGAGATAGGCCATCTTCACAGAAAGTGTAGACAGCCCAGGCCAATCATTCAGCTGCAAAGAGCAAGCTGAAGTCTAAACCAAAGCATGGGCCATGACCACCAAGTTCAGGTTTAAAAACACCTGGACTTTTCCCCCACTGAAAGAAAGAAAGTCATTGGACTAGTTGATGTCACTTAAAATTCAACAGTAAAAAGGGAAAAAAAGATTCAGCTGTAAAGGTTTGCCATTAGAAAAGGCTTCCTGGCAAGGAAATAGAGAAAGAAGTTTAATCCAAGCCCCAAACAGCAGACTGTGGAAGGTAAAGCCTGGCCTAGAGAAGAAAAATCTTAGAGATAAATTGCAGTTATCCCTAGCTTCACAACAAGAGACCACACCTAAGCAAACTTGCAAGAGCCCAGCCTCTGTTCTCTTTGCAGGATGTTTGACTAAGGAAGACAAGTCTCAGAAGCCCTTACAGCAGTCTGTTGCTATCAAAAGACAGGAACCTCTCATTTAAAGAGTAATACAATCTTTATCAGGAAGATTTAACCTAAGTACTCAAGGAATTCGAATTGATACTAGAGAGATGACAGTTTTAAGGAAAGCTAACAGCTGTAATCAAACCAGAAAGCATTAAGAGCAGTAACTGGGGTCCACTAAATAAAAGAACTATGGGACATTTATCAGGAAGGTCTAAAAATCTTAAAGTGTTCAGATTGTTAGTAGAGTTACTAATCAGGATGATGTAGAAGAAATTAAGCCATTGATAAAATCTGATATACCATGGTTTATAAAGAAAGATCGCCTAAGCCAACTTTTACTTTCTTGCATTTTTAGAGTTAAAATTTATACCTATCAGGAAAGAGTACTTAAGATGTCTGACCACCCTTTAATTCAAGAGGTCATTTGAAATGCTGTTATAGGAAAACAACAGCATCCCCACATGTATTTAGAGATTTGAGGGAAAAGGTTTTTAACCTCTGGGTTTGGAGTTATTTCCTTAGGAGTTATTCATGAGGGCCTAAGACCCAACCGTTAGCTTCTTCTAATTCTAGCATGGAAAGAATGAGAGAAGTTAAGAATATTGCAGAATAATTCATGTCAGGATATTGCAAGATTTTCAAATCCTACAGTGTCAAAAGCAAGAAGGGCAATATGATTTAATTTAGCCCGTAACCTTACTGGTATATGTAGAGAGAAAAAAAATGTTTGCTTGGTAAGTTAGTTCAAAAATAGCTAAACATATTTACTAAGAATTTTTTCAGGAACTTCCAGGAAGATGGTGACTGAGTGACACAATCACCGAGGGACTTGGAAGAGGTCAGCCCTGGAGAGTAACTGAGAGAGAAATTCAGCATTGCCAGATTGCAGGAAGAGCATAATAAAGATAAGTAGGCACAGGTACACAGGGTTTTGAGGGGCTGGTAGCTTTTGGCTTACCACTGTGAAGCCCGGCTAAGTTTTTTGTTTTTTGTCTTTTTTTTTTAGGCATCACTGCCGTCTGATGGGAGTGGGAAGTCCAGCCTTGCTGCTGCTGGATTTGAACCACCAAGCCAGTCGGCCACAGTCCCGCACTCAACCACTATGCTACCGGGGCTCAGCCCTCCCGGCTAAGGTTTGACCCTAGCCACACCAGTATCTGTCACTCTCTCTGCCAGAGCCACAGCCAGGACAATTGGAGCTGCGAGAGGGGTTTTATCTCATCAGACCCACAACTTGCCTCCAGTATGGGGTAGAGATTGAATCCTTGCAGCCCCACAATCAGGGATCTGGGTTCAGCTGTGCAGTTACTTTGGGTTCCCTCTCTTTTCTCTATCCCCTCGCTGTTTCAGGAGGCTTTGGTTCTTGGAAGTCTTTTCTCCTGGTCTTTTAGCCCACACACCATTGTGGACTTCCAGACTATTACCCTTAGCCTTGGTCAATTACGCCTGTTACACCAAGCTGGGAGAGCCACACCCCGTGAAGTGTAGGCCCTGGCTGCAGAAGCCCACTCAACCTCTACATGGGTATTTTTCTGCCCATTTTCTTACAGGGGAATTCCTGGCTGTGTAAGGGAGAGCTGTTATACGTCCTCTGTGTTTCCAACTGACAGAGGCAACTTCCTCCCACCTGACTTGGTACCTCACATGGCCCAGGGTGGTTTCACCAGAACTGGCCAGAATTCAGCGCTGTAGAAACCACTACCCAGCCTCCATGGCGATCTGCCTGATCTGGGCGGTTCCACCCACTGTTCATGGTGCTCTACTCAGGAGCTGGTAGCTCACCAGCCTTCTTTGGTGCACCCCATACAGCAGGGACTCCCACACATCCCCTGTGATGCCACAGGGTGCCATGGGCTGCGGCATCTTGGCTCCTGGTGGGATTGGGCATTACAGCACCATCCTTGTGAGTCCACAACAATCCAAGCAGTGGTCCCTGAGAGGACCATCCAACTTTCCTTCCAGATAACGGAATACTGGGTCACTAGGGAAAGAGTGAGGCCACAGGAGGATAAAGTGGTAGGATAATTTCATAGTGAAATTAATCACAGGAAGTGCAAAGACACATTCCTACAAGTCTCCCAGATAGAGCTAGTGCTGTTCAAGTCCCTGGAAAATGGCAGCTGGTACCTTGAAAATAAGTCAATACAAACAGCAATCAGCCCCAACAACCTCAATGAAAAGACAGGAGAAACAAAAGGCAATGGCCGAAGATGTCCTGAACCTAATGACAAGCATAGAAGAAGCAGACATTGATATGCCACAGAAAAAATTTATCATAATTTTGTTTGGTGTCATAAAGGATAGGAGGGAAACAATACAGAAAAAGGATGAATGATGAGATCAAGTCCATACACCAAAGGAAAACATAAGAGCTTAGGGGCAAGATAACAAAAACAAACAGCAATCTCACAGACTTCGAAAATCTACTGGAGGAAGTTGTAAACGGCAACAGTGACCTAGAGGATAGCCAAGCAGACTTTAACAAACACGAACAAAAATCTAATAAGATCATAAGAGAAACTGAAGAAATGTAAGAGCTATGTTTGATGCTATGAAGAGGAACAACATCGGAATGATTGGTCTACCTGAGGAAGGCACAACAAAGAAGTCATCTGCAACAACAGTGAGAGAATTCTTGGAGTAAAACAGCCCCAGCTTAATGAATGAAAACCAGGCAACTATTCAGAGACTGAAAGAATACCAGCTAGACTGAATCCCAAGAAGAAGTCACCAAGGCACATAAGCATTAAACTATCCAACTTGTAGGAAAAGAAGAAAGTCATGAGAGCAGATGGGGGGGAGGGGGGAAGCGATCACACATAAAGTTTCCCAAATAAGAATATGTTCAGACCTATCTTTGGATTCTATGAAGAACAGGAGAGAGTGTGGTAATATATTCCAAAAATTGAAGGAAAATAGCCCAAACCCAAGAATACACTACCCAACCAAATTATCTATCAAGATAGATGGAGAAGTAAGAGTTTTTCCAGACAACAAAAAACTCAAAGAATGCATTAGAAGAAGCCCAGCCCTACAGAAGATCACAATATGGGCAGAAGAACAGCACTCATCATAAATAAGAAAGTGTTGCATAGAACAAACTCACCCAGAAAGCAACAAAAAGAAAACAGTCCCTAAAATAGGAATGGGTGGAAAAAAGTCAAGAATGATCAGCTCTCACACACACATGCACAACACACTGAAAATAAAGGGCGGCAGGAAAACACCAAACATAAAAAGTATAAAATGCCATCACTTATTACAAAATTGGAGAGAATAACCCTAAATATCAATGGAATGAACTCAGGAATTAAAAGACTGGGGCTAGCAGACTGGCATAGAAAACACAACCCATCAATCTGCTGCCTACAGGAGACACATCTCAAGACTACAGCCAAAAAGGACTGAGAATCAAAGATTGAAGAAAGGCATACCAAGCAAACAACAATCAAAAAAAAAAAAAAAGCAGGGGTAGCAATCCTAATCTTGGATAAAATTGACCTCTAAGTGCAAACTATGAAAAGAGATAAGGCAGGACACTATATAATGCTCAAGGGAACAGTGGACAATGAACCAATAAGCATTTTAAATATATGTTCTCCAAATGAGAGACCCATAGCAATAGAAGAAATACACAAGGTTATCAAGGAACTACCAACAGAAAAATCTCCTGGGTCAGATGGCTTTACAGGAGAATTCTACCAAGCATTTATGAAAGATTTGAGACCAATTGTGGCAGTCATGTGCTTATGTTAATTTTATGATTGAAATGTAGAGGTGGAGTCTAGCCTGTTAATCTGGAGATAGCCATTAAGTAGCCAATGAGGTCTCTATGTGGGCATGGCTTTCTCTTGAGACTTCTGGGAAATCTCGCAATATTTCCCTGGTGAAGATGAGAAACTATCTTCCCCAGTTGTTGGGAATTAGTCTCGGAGACAATTAATCACAGACAACACAGGATGGCGGCGTACGGGAGGCTGGAATAGCCGGCGGAGAGACCACATGACTTTGCCCTGATGGAGCCCAACCTCTGAGGCTGGGTCAACCAAATGGAGACCTCTGGCAGCGATGAGTTGCTTCTGCCACCACAGGATGCTGTTGACGGACCCTGAGCCCTGGAAGCGAGGGGCCATAGGGAGACCCCTGTCAGTGCCAGGACTCTGCACTCACTGACCTGTGACTTTGTGAGTTGGAAGGAGACTTTATGGACTGATTTCAGGCATATGGGTTAATATCAGACTTGTGACTTTGAGCTGGACTGGGCTGGGATGTTTTCTCAATGTCCTGTTCCTCTTGAATATAAACCCATTCCTTATAGCCATATGCGTGTCTTTGAAATTTGGTCCTCTAGTCTACCCAGACTAACACACCATCTTCCCAAAATATAGAAAAAGATGGCAAGCACTGAACTCCTTCTATGAAGCTAGTATAACACTGATACCAAAACCTGGCAAGGATCTCACAAGAATTGAGAACTACAGACCAATATTCCTAATGAACATTGATGCAAAAATCATTAATGAAATACTGGCCAATAGAATACAAAAGTATATAAAGCAAATAATTCACCATGACCAAGTGGGGTTCATACCCGGGATGCAGGTGTGGCTCAACATATGAGAAACCATAGTATCATATGCCACATTGACATGAAAAGCTATAAGAACCACATGATAATATTGAAAGATACAGAAAAAGCATTAGAAAACATCCAACATCAGTTTCAGTTTAAAACACTTGAGAAGATAAGAACAGAAGAGAAATTCCTCAAGATAATACAAGCTATTTATGAAAAACAAAGAGCTAATGTGGTAGTTGATGGTGAAAAGATGAACACAATCCCACTGAAAAAGGGGACCAAACAAGAATGTCTCTTGTCCCTGCTTTTATTTAATATACTGAAAGTTTTAGTTAACAGCATAAGGCACAAGACAGACATCAAACAAATTTGCCTGGGGAAGGAAGAGGTGAAACTATCATTATTTGCAGATGATATGATTTTATATATGAAAAATCCCAAAAGCTCCACAAGGGGAGTACTGAAAGCAATAGAGGAGTGTGGCAGAGTGGCAGGATACAAGAACAACAATCAGATGCCTACCAGACTGTTAAACACATCATATAAAACCACAGAAGAGATTTTTTTTAAAGTGGTACCCTTCACAATAGCCAAGCACAAATTGAAATATCTAGGGATATACCTGACTAAAAGAACAAAAGTGATATGACAAAAATTACAGAACACTGTTACAAGAAACAAAGAGTAACCTCAACAAATGGAAGACTATCCCAGGCACGTGGAGCAGAAAACTCAATATAGTAAAGACGTCAGGTCTACCCAAGGCACTATATAAGATTAATGCAATTCTGATACAATTACTCTTATCTTTCTTCAAAGAAATGCAAAAAAAAAATGCTTACCAACTTCATATGGAGAGGGAAGAAGCCCAGGGTTAGAAAGAGAACTCCCCAAGAAGGACACAGAGGAAGGGCTTGCTTTATCTTACTTTAGCACATGTTAAACAGCCACAGTGGTCAAAATAGCATGGTATTGGCATAATGATAGATACTCAGACCAATGGAAAAGAACTGAAAACCCTGAAATAAAATTGTCATCATTCAGACAACTGGTCTATGATGAGGGTCCAAAAAATATCAAATGGGAAGCAGATGGTCTCTTCAACAATTGGTGCTGGTAAAAATGGATATCTACCTATAGAAAAATGAAGCAAGATCCTTACCTCACTCCATGCACTAGAGTAAACTCAAGGAGGATCACAGACCTTGAAGTAAAACCCCAAACTATTAGGATCATCATTGAGGGAATTGGGACCAACCTGAAAACTTTGACACAGAGATTAATAGACTATCAGAAATAGGGAAGGACAAAAAAAAAAAGAAATAGGAAAGGACACAAACACAGAGGAGGTACAAATTGACAAGTGGGATATACTGAAGATAAAATACCTGTGTACATTCAAAGAGAGTAATAAGCGAACCCATAGACTGGAAAAACATCTTTAGCAATGACAAATAAGATAAAGGCCTTATTAGTACAATCTACAATACCCTGATAGCTTCCAAAAAGAACAAAATTAACTGCCCACTGAGGAAGTGGGCAAGAGAACTGAACAGAAGTTTCAGAGAGGCAGAAATCCGAATGACAAATAGACGTGTGAGAAAATGTTCACGATCATTAGTCATAAGAGAAATGCAAATCAAAACAACAATGATTTACCACCTAACACCCTCAAGGATAGCCCAAGAAAGCCAAGAAAGCAACAAGTGTTGGAGGGGCTGTGGGGAGATAAGAACTCTCATCCACTGATGGTGGACCTGTAGGTATGTACAGCCACGATGGAAATTGATTTGCCGATATATAAAACAGATGGGAATTGAGCTACCATATGACCCCGCAATTCCCCTACTGGGCATATAGCCAGAAGAGGCAAGAAACAAACCATGATCAGGCATCTGTGCTCCAATGTTCATCGCAGCACAGTTCATAATTGCAAGGAGTTGGAAACAACCCAAATTTCCATCAAATGACCAAAGGATTTAAAAGCTGTGGTACATACATACATTGGAGTACTATGCATCGCTGAAAAACAGTGACGAACAAACGAAGCACATACCCATATGGGAAGAACTGGCGGAATTTATGCTTAGTGAAATAAGCCTAGTGCAAAAGAACATGTACAACATGAGTCTGAGGTAAGTTTTTTAAAAATGCAAAAGGATAATAGGGGAAAAGCTACTATATACAGAAATTCCTGTGGGGAGATCCAGGTAGTATGGCAAGGGCCAGACAAAATCCAGGGCTACATATGGTAGCCAACTGGGGTGGGGGGGGGGGAGATGGTGACGAGTATGAGAGGGGACGGAGTATTAACTCACCCAAGGGGAGCATATTATTTATATCTCCACAGGGAAAGTTGGGCCAAACTTAAACCTAGTGTTCCAGGATGTGAATGCACCATGATAGCATGGAGCAGGAGCCAGTGGAGGGCTCTGAGGACTCAACCCCATCCCTACTACATGGACAGCCAGCTCTCCCCCAAGGTGCTCTGGGGGACAGCACTGAAGTTGCAGCATGGGGTGTGGGACATGCAGACCAGAGCACATGAAAACAAATGAATGGGGAAGAAGAGAGGATAGAGTTCATCCTGGCTCACTGAGTCTTAGGAACGATATTCCCACTCAGAACAACCAATGCAAAGAGAGGACCATATGGCTTGGCTGGTCCCACTAGAAAACACGGTATCCCTTGCTGACACAAGGCCCTAAGGGGAGAACACTGGAGAACCAGGGTTAGGATTGTGCCGTGTCTGACTCAACCACATCATGGCAAAACACTAAGGGTGTGCAACCAGCATGGAGTTCCTAAGCAAGTGTCAAAGATATACTTTGGGGACAGGGTGTGGTACCCCATCCAACTCAACTGGGGACACTTCTGGAGGTCAGAAAACAGACCTTGAACTACTTAAAGTCTTTTATTTTGCCTTTTTTTTTTTTTTACTTATTTATAGATATTGTGGCAGTCATGTACTTGATGTCAATTTCAGGATTGGGATGGAGAGATGGCGCCTGGTCTGTTAATGTGGAGATAGCCAATGAGGCCTCTGTGTGGGCATGGCTTTCTCCTGAGAATCCTGGGTATTCTTATGGTATTTCCCAATTGGAGATGAGAAACATGATTCTCAGTCTCTGGGAGTCGGTCTACTGACAAGACGAGATGACAGCATGCTGATGGATCCTGATTCCTGGAGACTGGCAGAGCTGAAGGAGAGGCTACATGGGTTTGCTCTGATGGAGCCAAAACTCTGGGGCTGGAGAAGTCATGTAAAGATTCCTGCCAATGCTGAGATGCTCCAGAGGCCATGGGTAGATCCCTGAAGTGCTGAGATGCTTCTACTGCCACCAGGCACACAAGACTCTGCACCCAGTCACCTGCAATTGTCCTGGTGTCATCACACATGCTTCTTAAGTCAGAAGGAAATTTTATAGACTGATATTGGACATATGGGCTAATATCAGACTTATGACTTTGGACCGGACTGGGTTGGGATGCCTTATTAATGTTCCATTTCTCTTATATATAAACCTTTCCCTTATATCCATATGTGTGTCTATGAATTTGCTTCTCTAGCCTATCCAAACTAACACAGGTACATTTTTTTTTGGACATTGGGCATTTTGTTATTATTGTAATCATCATTTTATTTTCTTTGGCCACTTCATTTTAGGATGTCTTGGTTTCTTTGTACATATTGTTATCTCTACAAGTCAATCTAGATAAGATAGGCTGGATGAACAGTCTGGAGGAGAAAACAATGGGACTGATGGTTCCATGGTGGACATGGGAGAGGAGGAGGAGGGGGAAAGCAGGGGGTGTTGACCAACCCAGGGACAAGGGAACAACAAATGTTTCAAAACCAGTGACAAGATGGGTGTGAGAGACCTGGTAGGGATTGATCAAGAGTAATGTAACAGAGAGAAAATACTGAAACCCCAATGGAGGCTGAGCATGATAGTGGGACAAGAGGAAAGTAAAAGGAAATAGAGGAAAGAGCTAGGGGGTAAAGGATATTTATAGAGATCTAAATATAGGCATGTACATAGGAGAATATATTTATATATGATGATGGGGAAATAGATCTATGTGCATGAAATTATAGGGTTAGTAATAAGACAGAAGATGGGCATTGAACCTCCACTCAAGTACTTCCTCAATACAAGAACACTTTTTTCTATTATATTGTTATTCCATGATGCTCACCTTCCTGACATGATTACTGAAGACAAATGTGTGCATAAGCAAAAGTGGTGAACAAAGCTGATGGTGCCCAGCTATCCAAAGATGTAGCATCTGGGCCCTTAAAGGCTTGAAAGTAAATAAGTGGCCATCTAGCTCAGAAGCAACAAAGTCCACACAGAAGCACACTAGCCCATGTGATGATGAGATGTCGAAAGGACCAGGTATCAGGCATCAAAGAACTAAAAATTTATCATTACAAATGAGGGGGAGTACAAATTGGAGACCCAAAGCCCATCAATAGGTGAAGTGACATCCCCTTACAGAAGGGTGGCAAGGAGGAGCTGAGTCAGTCAAGGTACAGTGTAGCAACAATGAAATATGCAATTTTCCTCTAGTTCTTAAATGCTTCCTCTCAGCCACTATAATGATCCCAATTCTACCTTACAAACTCAGTTAGACCAGGGGATGTACATTGTAGCCAGAAACATGGGGAATTCAGGACAGATGATCACTTCAGGAGCAGTGGTGAGAGTGGTGATACTGGGAGGGTAGAGGGAAGGTGGAGTAGAAAGGGGGAACCAATTACAAGAATATACATATAACCTCCTCCCTGGGTTATGGACAACAGGGAAGTAGGTGAAGGCCAGTGGAGAAATGACAAAATAATAAGAATTTGTAAAGTATTAAGGATTCATGAGGGGGGGTGCAGAGGGAGGAAAATATGGGGAGCTGATACTGGGGGCCTAAGTAGAAGGAGAATGTTTTGAGAATGATGACGGCAACAAATGTGCAAATGTGGTCTGCATACAATTGATACATTTCTTGATCGTTTTAAGAGTTGTATGAGCTCCCAATAAAATGATTTAACAATAAAAAAATATATGTACTACATTAAAAAAAGAATTTTTTCAATCTTTCAAATCATCCTGAGTGTGGTAAGAGGTTCTAACCATTAGTTAGTTCTCGCAATTCTCTGAGAGCTGAAAGCCGAGGTTTGCATGAAGCGAGGTCTGTCTAACTAGTAATTTTACTAATTCAAAACCAAGCAGGTTAAATGAGATTGTTAGCTATTCTTTAAAGTTTTCATTGTTAAAAGAGAAGGGGGAGAAGAGAAATTCTATGTGTGAGAAAGTTCATTTAGTCATTTTAACTAAAAATATTTTCTCCTGACTAAAAGTTTGCAAAAGATTAGGACAGATAAACACATTTTCACTTTTTTTTTTTACTTTTTCTTTTTGTGTGTGTGGCATCACTATCCTGGTGGGAGTAAGTAGGAAGCCCAGCCTTGCTCCTGGAGAGCTCCTGCTGGATATGAACTGTCAACCCTGAGGGCTGAAGTCCTGCACACAACCACTACGCCACCAGGGCTCAGCCCACATTTTCACTTCTACCCCAAAAAAGTTGATTCTGAAAAATCCCTGGAAGACAGAAATCATATTTAGAATCTAGGTTCATTTCTCACCTGGAGAAAGGGCTATACATTAATGTTTTTGCAGAATAAAGCAGATGGACTCACCTCAGAAGGACAGAACCACATTGGGAGAAAGATGAATGACACAGAAGACAGAAAAACAGCCCGAACTTCACCATGATTCTGTTTCCAGCTTGCTGACACCCCAAAGAGAGGGGCACTTTGGTTGTGTTTTCACAGACAAAAGTGATAGGTGGATTTCTCTTCAGTCAAAAAGGCCCAGAAGAGAAGTGATGCTGTGACCTAAGAGTCAAGTAAATAGCCAGACACCTCAACGAGGAAGGCAAAAATCTTAATTTCACTCTGAACTTTGAAACTCTGCCTTTAGGAGTTAGTGCCAATTCTCGCTATTTATCCCTAAATTCTCACACATGGAATAACTAGCAGGTCTTTAACAAAACCAGCAATGGCTTCTACATGATATTGATTTTTTTTGTTGCAAAATATGAAAACTTGACTTACTACAGTGGAGGGGAGAGGAGTTATGGAAACCTATAAAGTTAAGAGTTACCTGCATGTCACTGCTGACAGATTTGAATGGCTCAGATGTAAGGGGCCACATAGAAATGTGTTGAGAAATGGCACTGTAGCTATTATTGAATGGGGTCCCCCCATGGAAAATTTCTAACTAATTGATCAGGAGAATCCAATATCACCTCATACGATTTTGTCAGTAATTGTGAGTAGCAATAGACCCCTCACGGCACTGCCATTACCAAGTCAAAGTTAATGGTCTGGCATGAAGGGGGCCTTGCACCCCCACCTCAGGTTCCTGAAACCCGTGACAGGACCTGAACAGTGGGAACTACACAAATTCCCTCTTGCCACTAAGCCATTAATAGGCTATACAGGAAGTTTCACTGGCACCAGTCAATCTGGATAGACTTATGCTTTCCACAAGAATGAGACTCGATCCATCGTCTCATATGTAAAGCTGTCTGATGTGCTTGCTGTCGGAAACATCATGGGGATTGAAACTGCCCGCAGTGCCCCTTGCCATCATTGTAAATTGTTCGCTTGTATTAAGCATGCTCTGCTTACAAACCTCTCTAAAGACAGCATCTGCATCCTAAAAAGCAGGATGGTGGTGTGGATCCCAGTGAAGATGGGACGGAGGGCAGATGGGAGAGCAGTCCAGAATCGTCCTTCACAATGCAAATGATGTCAGAGATGCTGAAAAGATCTTGCCGGTTCATGGGGATGGTTATCACAGCTACAATTGACTTACAGCTATTGCCAACACTGCTGCTATCTCTGGGGGAGCACGATAAGAGTCCGTCAAAACTGAACATTTCATGCAAAACTGGCAAGGGAATTCACACCAGCTCTGGGTCACTCGGGCAAAAGTGGATGACGAATTGGGTGGGGAGGAAGTAGAAGAGTTGCAGCAAATTTTTCACTGCTTGGGAGAGCAAATCATGGACTTGCAACATCAAGTAATGTTAAAATATGATTGGAATGTAACTGATTTCTGTAGAAGTCCTTACCCATATAATAAGACACTGCATGATTGGGATTTGATTAGAATATATTTACAAGTGTTAAAGGGATGATAATCGGCTAGAGACTTCCGGGAAGATGGCAACTGAGTAACACATGCCAGAGGGACTCTACAGAAATCAGCTCAGGAGAGTCATGAACAGAGAACTTCAACACTGCTGGATCACAGGAGGAGTATCATAAAGATAGGTAGCACAGGTTCACAAGGATTTAAGGGATGGGGTTGCATTGGGCTTACCACAGTGAAGGCCAACTAGGGTTTGACTTTCACCCTGCCACCATCTCTGCCAGGATGAATTGAAGCCAGCACAAGGCCTTTATCTCAGCACAGCCACAGCTTGCCACAGCCTCAGGGAAGGAATTAGTCCCTTGCAGCCCCACAGTCAGGGATCTGGACTCAGAGATATTGTTACTTTTGTTTCTCTCTCTCTTCTCCCTATCCAGGCTTAGTTTTTAATTTTTTTTTTTTTTTTTTTTTTGCTTTACTCTTTGTTTCTCTTCATTTATCTCACAAGCCACTGCTAACTTCCAGTCCACTCCCCTTAGCCTGGAGTGTTTATGCTTGCTCTACCCAGCTGAGACAGCTACCCCCTGACCAGTGTAAAGGCTGGGGAAAGCCCTGGCAATTCCTGTCTGTGTGGTTGGGGGAGCTCCTACCTGTCCTCTGGAGTGAGGGAACTTCCGCAGGCCTTAGTGCCTTACACAGTCTAAGGTAGCTGTGGCAGTCATGCTTATGTTAATTTTATAATTGAAATGTAGAGGTGGAGTCTGGCCTGTTAATCAGGAGAAAGCCATTGAGTAGCCAATGAGGCCTGTATGTGGGCATGGCTTTCACCTGAGTCTCCAGGGAAATCTTGCAGTATTTCCCTCGTGAAGATGAGACGCTATCTTTCCCAGTTGTTGGGAGTTAGTTTCAGAGATGATTAACCACAGGCAACACAAAATGCAGCCTCTGAGACACTGGACGAGCCAGCGGAGAGACCACTCGGCTTTGCCCTGATGAAGACAGACCTCTGAAGCTGGAGTGGCATGCTGTTGATGGACCTGAGCCCTGGAAGCGAGGAGCCATGGGGAGATCCCTGCCAGCACCAGAATTCTGCACCCACTGACCTGTGACTTCCTGCGTCGGAAGCAGACTTGGTAGACTGATTTCAGGCATATGGGTTAATACCGAACTTACGACTTCGAACTGGGCTGGGATGCTTTCTCCATGTCCCATTCCTTTTGTACATAAACCTTTTCCTTAAACCTATATGCGTGTCTCTGAAATTTGTTCCTCTAGTCTACCAGGACTAAAACAGTAGCTCAACTAATACGGCCCAACGTTCCACACTGCTGCAGAAACTTCTACCCAACCTCCGCAGCAATCTACCTGACCTGGGCAATTCCGCCCACCATTTGCAGGGCTCTACACCAAAGCAGGCAACCCACCAGCATTCTGTGGGACTCTTTTTGGGTACTCATGGCCGCATACATTTTGCGGCACCACAAGCTTCTGTAGGCCACACCATTACAGCTTTTGGGAGATCGCCGAGTACAGTACCATCCTCATGGGTCCACAACAACCAAATCAGTGTCTGCTTAGAGGGCCATGCAACTTTCCCTCCACACAGCAGAATACTGGATGACTAGGGAAAGAGTGAAGCTACAGGAAGATAAAAGCGCTAGGCCAATTCCATAGTAAAATTAGCTGCAGGCAGTTCGAAGAAGCATTCCTACAAGTCTCCCAGAAAGAGCCACTGCTCTTTAGCTCCGTGGAAAAGGGTACCTGGCGCCTCTAAAACAATGCGACACAAGTAGCAATCAGCCCCAACAAACTCAACAAAAAAAATACGAAAAATAAAAGGCAACAACAGAAGCTGTCCTGAACCTAGTGATGTGCATAGAAGAAGCAGACATTGATCTGCCACAGCAAGAAATGTTCAGAATTCTAGTTGGAGTCATACAGGAGATGAGGGAAACAACACAGGAAAAAAAATGAGGGTTTCCAAGACTATTAACGTTACTTTATGAGGGCAAAAATTCTCGCTGTTTTCCCAAGCAGCATCTAGTGGTTTTGATCTTCTGACCTTGAGGTTAGCAAGAGCAGCTGTGGGGCAATCTTGTTCTCTCTGGAGATGTTGTACTATCGGCTTTTTCTCCAGTCTCTCCACTGTAGAGCTTTTCCTCTAACACTAGTGATGGTCTTCCAAGACCTCTGGTCACAAGTGTAGAGATTAGGCTGCATCAACTTTTATGCAGGTTCTCCTTTTTCCACATTTCCCCCTTTTGTTTTATGTTTTAAATTCAAAGGGACCCCTGACTCAACATGGCTACAGTCTTCATGAAGCAGCCTTCTGTCAAAGCAGCAGGTGAGTGTAAAGACAAAATCAACGACACTATGTGCAAGACTCTGTATCTAGGCCTGGGGACAAACCCCTGTTACCCAACCACCAACTGTCTACCCATGCCAGTGTTAAGGGATGCTTTTAATCAATCCCGAAAGGTATTGAAAAGTTCCCTTTTCATTGTTTGACATCTAATGAGATGTTTCCTTAAGTCCCTGTGGACAGTTTCTAGTTAAAAACTTTCATCATATGGATTGGGGGTCACACAAAAGTCTGCAATGGTCCAGTCACATTCCAGGATGAATTGATGGTGTAAGTCCACAATAAGATCTCGGAACTGCTGAGCAGTTGTGGTATTTGAGCCATTTCCCCTTCCAATTCATCCTCCACCTATGCCTGAAAGGCCCAAAGCTGATGGAAGTCCCTTGCCTCTTCTGCACAAACATCCAATACTGATAGACTCCAAGAGTGCCCCTCTGGTGACTGCAGCCGTGATGGAAATGGTTATAAGTCCCAAAAAGGCAACAACTGCCACTCTTACAAAGCAGCAAGATCTTCTACATGTTTCTGATAATGTCTGCTCTCTTCCCAACCCCCTTCCACCCCATCAGCTATTCTCTCCATCCTGGGCCCCACTCACCGCCAAAGAGGATTCTATTTATGCTATGCTTTACCTGAGAAAACCTATGTAAATAGCCCCTCGCTTTAGCTGTTAATAACCTGGGACAGGATCACTGTTAAGAGGGCTGTGTTATGTCTTCTCCTCCTTCTTGTCCATTTTTCTCCACACAGGGTTGCACTCTTTTAGGGGGAGTCCACCCATATTTTCTGACATCTTGAAAATGTAAATATACCCGTGGACCCTAGCTGTTCTCCAAGCCCGTTCCCAAACACCATTGTCGTTCTTTCACCAGATCCTCGCAGGATCTGCTGTCTCGTTCGGGGTAGCAAGTGCTTTCCCCTGCTAATTATGTGAGAAGCATTCATAGAAAAGAAGTGAAGAATTAATAAAGCTAAATGATGTTTTCCATGTACAGAATTGTATTTCATTTCCCCCTTCTGAGTTAATAATAACCCGTTATTAGTAGCAATTTTAAAGTGCTGTGTGCTCACTCAATGAAGGCCTCACCATGAAGATTGTTGGCAATGCCTGCTATGTGATGAATATTCCAGGCTTGACAAAAATCGTCAAACCGCTTGCTAGTGTAAGTAGAGCCATTGCCTGTTTTTGAATGGGTTGAGAGAACAGGACAGCAAATGGCTAATGACGTGAGGTTTTTTATTCATCAACTATGGGCTAATGCCAACAAAAATCTTGGGAAAGTATCTATAGTCACATGAAATTATCTACAGTAACAGCTCCTAGGTATCCAAAGGAAGGCAGGTCAGTACCAACTGCCATTATGCATTGGATTTATCCCTGTGTCGATTAACTCCACTGGGTCGCCCCCTTAAGGCAATGCTCTCCCCAACCATTTGTCAGAATTGAGCCCCAATTGGGTGACATCTATTCCTCAGGTGACCCCATTGTTTTGCAGAATTTGATGATCAGCCCTCAGGAGAGCAGATGTGGGCGACACCTTTTAAGTTGGTTTGTCAGAGTTTACATTTCCCGTGGCAACCAGCAGTGGACTGTACACCAGCGTGTGTCTGATAAAGAATGGGTGGAGGTGGGATTTCATTTGAATTCTTAAGGTAAGGCATAATTTACCAATGAGGATTTTAATCTTGGCTATTTTGATGAAAAAGTATGCCTGTTCTCCTTAAGCAGAACTACTCATTGTATCAACAGACTGCTCCACATTTTTAAACAACGGAATAAGGGCAAATATCTCTGTCTTCAAACAAATTTGAAAGGATTGAGAGAAAGGGATGGTCTGTAAATTATGTAGGGGTTCCGTCAAGTGCCTTGGGAGAGCAGATTTGGTTAATGATTCATGGAGTCCCTTTAGGAACTCCTGGGGCTTCCCTGCAGGGTCATGACAACCTAATTTCACACAAAATTCAGCTAGCGTTATTGGGAAATCTATAGAAAATTCAAAAGAGTTTTTAACCTAGGATGGGACATAAGGTAAAATTCTGATGAAGTGATCAGACCCCCTCAGGTGTCAGCAGCAGTGTCGGCCTTTGGCAATCAGCTTTGCCTATATGTATGCAATATGTGTGTGGACATTTACCAGATGAATGCTTTTAGCTCCATCAATATGATAAATGGATCCCAGGCTGATGCATTCTTCCACAATTTGTACTTCTTAAACAAGCCTCAGGAATGAGCTCTCTAGAACTATTCAGCCAAGGTCCCCTTTAATGTGGCAAAGAAGTGGTGGTGTGCTTGTGTGGGGATGCCTCACAAAGGTCTTATCTCATTTATGTCTCCTAGGAGCTTTTGAAAATCATTTACTGTTCTTAGGTGGTCTTTTCTAATTTCAAGTTTCTGTGGTCTAATGATGGTTCAGCCCACCACTGTTCCTACGTGAATATATAAAGGATCCTGGGGGAAAGGACTGGACTTTGCACTCCTGTACATAGATAAGGGCTCAAAAACCTACAGGAGGTGCTGGGGGTCAGCATTGACTCAATGACAGTGAGTTTGGTTTGGGATTTATAAAAAGTTAAGATAGGCAGACACATACAGGGAAACACATAGAAAGCTCAATACTGCAAGTGGCCACGGAACTTAGCTGGGGCTACAGATGTCTAAAGAGCTAAGTACTTTCTCCTCAAGCAGGCGGAAACCCTAATCCTGACTAGCATTGAATTCACACTCCTAGCCTCTTCAACATTAGAGGATCCATATGAGAAAATTCTCCAGGAGGTGGATTGACACAATACGAACAACGATGACCTCAAACGTTACGACGATTGTGAGGAAAAGCAAGATCCGGAGGTGCTTTGTTCTGTTGTACATATTGTTGCAATCCGTCGAAGCCAACTTGAGGGCACCAACAAAAACAACAACATATTCACAAGCCGTAACATAGCCCACTTCTGTTCTCTAAAGCCACTTGCCTTGAGGTATTTTGCTAGGGCAGGGTAGCTAACCATGGCAAAGCTAGAATGAATAATCCAATGTCGTTTTCAAGTCTGTATGCTTTACTGGGTGATTTCTTCATTTCTTCCTCTTGCCCCTCCCATCTCATCCTCTCTCAGCCTTTAAAGCTGAGAACTTTGTTCCAACAGTTTCCACCTGGAATTGTCAATAGACAGGGAACGACACTGCTGGGATTTCATCATGGTTTCCCAAGCCCACACACTGGCCTCGCTCTGCTTTCTGTTCGGGTTGCAGCCATCTCTAACTGCAGGTAAGTCTTGACAGCGCCCCATGCCCCTCATATAAACTTGTGAGAAGGGCAACAGCAATCTTGTCCTTGAATTTCCTGCTCCCCAGAAGCATTGGCGGCAGCTCTTATCTGATCCCATTTTTTCTTTCCAAGAAGCACTTGCAAAGCCCTGGGAGGATATTGTTCTCGATGACAGAGGATCACAGACTTGCTTTTTCAAAGACCTCTTCAAAACTGGTGGTTCTTTTCTGGCCAATCTGGGGGAACTTGAAACCAGGAAGTGAGATTCATGGTACAGAAACTGGGGCAAGTGCAGAGAGAGAGGCATGGTGACTGTGCTTTAGAATGTCATGCGGGGCTGCCCACAGGGTGACAAGAGTCAGCTCCAGGCTGTGCTGGTACCCAGGTTCTGGGTAGGACCATGTGAGGGAGAGCTGCACGGGAATGCTTGCTTGACCACCCCTGTTAGGGGCCCTCACTTGATCACTTCACTTCTTTATGCTTTCGTTCCTCCATTTAGAAAATTTTACCTCCCCGGCTTCCTCAGAAATTAGTCCTGGTGGCATGAGGAGCACTAGTTGAGTAAATGTTCTGTGTAGGGCTGCTATTGCAAGGTCTACAGTGTGAATCCAGCAGCTAGTTTGAAGGGGAACAAAGTGCCCCTCTACTCCTGCCAACGAGTACAGCCTCAACAACCCACAGGAGCCATCCTACTCTGTCCTTTAGGGTTGCCACGCATCATGGACAACTCAGAAGCAGTGCACTTTGTTTTTGAGTTTGCTTCCTCTTAAAAGATCCCTATTAAGATAAGTGAGATAACCGATCTGGAGGAGAAAACAATGGGATAGATGGCTCGAGGAGCTGGGGCAGGGCCTTAAACACATGGGAGAGGGGAGGTGGGAAAAGGAAGTGGGGCTTTAGTAAACCCAGAGACAAGGGAACAAGAAGTGATCTAAAATCGATGTCAGGGAGGGCATAGGATGCCTGGTAGAACTTGATCAAGGGCAATGTAACCAAGAGGAATTAATGAAACCCAAATGAAGGCCAAACATGATAGTGGGACTAGAGGAAAGTAAAAGGAAATAGAGGAAGGAACTAGGAGGAAAAAGATATTTATAGAGGTCTAAATACAGGCATGTATATATGTAAATATATTTATATCTGATAAGGGGAAACAGGTCTCTGTGCATCTATTTATAGATGTAATGCTAAGGTAGCACATGGATATTGGGCCTCCACTCAAGCCCTCCCTCAACACAAGAACACTGTTCTATTGACCTGGCATTCCATGATGCTCACCTTCCTGACATGATTGCGGAAGACAAATCGGGTGGGTGCATAAATAAATGTGGTGAAGAAAGCTAATGGTAAAAAAAAAAAAAAAGAAGAAGAAAGAAAGAAAGCTAATGGTTCCCAGCTGCTACAGTATAGCATGTGGGTCTTAAAGGCTTTAAAGTACGCAAGCAGCTGTCTAGCTGAGAACAACAATGCCCACAGAAAAACCACCCCAGCCTGTGTGATCATGAGGTGTTGATGGGATCAGTTATCAGGCACTGAAGACCCAGAAGGAAAAATCATATCAATGTGAATGAGGAGCCCATCTGTAGACAGTTGGACCTCCCCTTACAGAAGGGTGACCAGGAAGAGAGCAGCCAGTCAGGGTGCAGGACAGCATCAATAAAACATACAGCTATCCTCTAGCTCTCTAGTGCTCCCCTGCCCCCACTATCCCAATTCTACATTACAAATTCATCTAGATCAGAGCATGGACACAGGTACAGATGTGAGCTGGAAACACAAGGAATCCAGGACAGATCAACCAGTCAGGGCCAACGATGAGAGCAGTGATACTAGGAGGGAAAGGGGAAGGTGGAGGAGAAAGGAGGAACCCCTCACAAAAATCTACATATAACCCTTTCCCTGGAGGATGAACAACAGAAAAGTGGTGGAGGGAGACAGTCAGTTTGAGACATGAAAAAACAATAAAAATTTATAAATTATCAAGGAGTCATGAAGAAGGGAGGACAGAGGAGGAGAGGATGAGAAGCTGGTACCGAGGACTCAAATAGAAAGAAAATATATTAAAAATAATGGCAACAAATGTACAACTGTTCTTAACACAATGGATGGCTGAATGGATTTTGATAAGAGATGTGTGAGCCCCCAATAAAATGATTTTTTAAGTAAAATAAAATACAAAGATCCCTGCTGTCATGGGAGTTCTGTGAGTTAAGAACGGTTAACAATAAGGTCGGTAGTTCGAACCCACCAATCACTGCTCTGGAGAAAGATGAGGCATTCTACTCTATGAGTGGATTACAAGCTCAGAAAACCCACAAGGGAGTTCCACCACTATGAGTCAGAATCCACTCCATTGCAGTGAGTCTGGATTTCTGGTTGGGTGGGTGGGTGGTTGGTTGGTTGGTTGGTTGGTTGGTTTCCTCATAGAATGTCAGAACTGAATGGGAGATAGTATGATACAGTGATAAACAAGCAACAAAGTCCATGTACACAGAAGCAGCTGTCGTTCTTATCATGATTTTTAAGGACCTAGGGTCGTGCTGGGGTCATTCACATTTAGAAACAAGCTGGCAAACTCTCCTTCAAGATCTAGTTCATGGACTTCAGAGCACGTGGCAGTTAACAAGCCGTATGAACAGAAGACTTTGTGGGAAATTCAATCAATGCCCCCAATGAGAATGTGTCTGATTGCTGAGTCAAAATATCAGAAATCTGCTCTGCAACATATCCTTCAAATCATAATACAACATTTTTGAAATGAGGAGTTCTGAAGGACGTCCACCCATTGTTATGCATTGGGCTGCTATCCACATGCTCAGCGGTTCAAAACCATCACTCACTCCATAGGAGAAAGGTGGGTTTCTACTTCCACAGACTGTCACTGTCTCAGAAGCTCACTCCTTCCCTATCCTGGAGGGGTGCTGTAACTCTGCATCGACTGGATGGACTGCACGTGTCCAAAGAGAGCAGGTCTTGCTCAGGAGGAAGTTCGTGCTTGCTGCACAGTGCCCTTCCTCATCGTGATCCTGACTCCGTGATCCTGACTCACGGCAAACAAGGAAATATTTAGAGGACCATGACTTGAAATCTTCTTCTTAGTTCTCTTTCGCAAAATCTCCACAATAGTCATGTGTGTGTGCTGAGACGTTTCTCTCCTTTACTGAGTCATTTTCAGCCAGGAATGGATTGCTCAGCTATTATTAGTGAGAAGCAGTTTAGTCTAACTTAAAATCAGATCCTTGAGAACAGTGTGTGGTACTTGCTTTGATATTTTAATACAGCCTTGTGATTAGGATGAGCACATGGTCCCTGAGGAGGTAGAAGGAGATGTTTTCTTTAAAATTCAAGTTATTTCAGCATGAGTATATTTCCAGGAAATAGATCTGGCTTGCCCCCAAAACACAAACTCATGGTCATGGAGTCACTTCTCACTCACAATGACTCTATAAGACAGGGTAGTAAAACGGCGCCTGTGGATTTTCATCAAGGTAACATTGTGAAAGTATAAATCTGATAAGAACAGAAAGACAAAAATTTCTCCCAAGGAGCTGCAGAGAGCTCCATGCTTCAAACGGATGCCCTGCGGTAGCAGCCCAATGAGTTATACAGCATACACCAGAAGTTAAAGGGAAATGACAGGATGGAAGTTTCTTGTTAACAGTTCACCAGACCTTATTCTGTAAGAGATGTAACATGATGCATCTCTGGGGAAATCCACAAGAAGTCATATTTCAATGTAGGTTCAGACCAGGAATGTAGAATATGCCCTTTGCCTCCATCCCTGAGCCGACAGAGGCAGAGAAGCCTGCTAAGAGAGATCATAGCTGAGCCTTCTGACAGGCTATGAGGAAAGATGTGCCATAACTCAGGAAAGGCAGGAATCCTTGAGGATTGTGCTGAAGAGTACAAAAGAGACCCTAAATCTCAAATGCATTATAAAGAGAACTTTGGTTAGGTCTTCACCAGGAAGTAGAGAAGACAAAGACGTGTCATCCAGATGAGCGAGACCATGAACACCAGGTCATAATGTTGCCTGTGGATTTGCTGAGACTCAGAAACCGAGAAAGAATGTGGGAGGGCAGAAGTAGCTGTCACTCACATATGATTGGTAGCATATCAATATTCCAAGTTATAGGTGAGGCTACAGAAGCTGGAACAGGATGGCACATGGACAATATGTTAGATAGAAGAGCTTAATCAATTGGTCCAGAGCCCTCCAACAAAGGCAGATAGGACATGACTGACTCATGACTATGCAACTATACTCTCCATCAAAAACACTAACAGGAAGAATGCCCTTCTCTGGACTGTGGTGGGTGGAGGTCATCCACTTCCCAATGCACTCTGAGGACTTGTCACACACTTGGTGAATGACAATAAAACAACCACCCAACAAAGCAAAACCCCAAGTTCACTGCCACGCCATCCATTTTGAGTCATGGTGACTCTAAAGGACAGGCTAGAATTGGTGTTCTGGGTTTCCAAGACTCTAACACTTTACAGAAGTAGAAAGTCTCATCTTTCCCCCAAGCAGTGACTGCTTCTTTTGAACTGCTATCCTTGAGTTTAGTAGCCCAAGATGTAACCCACTACACCAGCAGATCTCCTGCTGATTAATGGTCAGAAGGAATTCAAGGGAGGCTTATTCCAGGTGGGCACTCTGTAAATGAGTTTGGACCTTTCACTGTTATCCATAGCCTTCTGAAAATTGGATGCTTGAATACAATTTCCATTGCTAAATGGGAAGCTATCCATGTGAATGGTGGCATGCTATCTTGGTGTGGAAGGAGGCTGTGACTTTCATGGATTTTCCATTTCTCAGTCTTCATAAGGCAAGAGGAAGCCAACAGCATCCTACACCGACAAAGACGAGCCAACTCATTCCTGGAAGAAATCTGGGGAGGGTCCCTGGAGAGAGAATGCAAGGAGGAACAGTGCTCCTTTGAGGAAGCCAGGGAGATCTTCCAGACCCTCGAGAGGACCGTAAGTACCACATCAAAGAGGGTGCCTTCAGCTCTCTCTGCCTTGAATGGTGTCAGGACATCATCTCTGAGCTGGTGGCAAGGGGGCTGTACCAGCGGATGCTTCTGGAATGTGTCTACCTCTTGACATCCATGTTTCTCTGTGGTCAGGTTGGGCTTTCTTTGTGGCCAGTTTGGTCTTGCTTTGACATGCGAGTGTACCCAACAATTCCAAGTCTGGACTGCTTTTCTCCCCAAAGGATGACTTCTTTCTCTTTAGTCAGAGTTCTCAGTGACACCTTCACCTCCTGTGTGTTTAGAGACAATGCCTCTCACGTTACACTCTCTCTGCTTCCTACCCCACCACGCACCCTCATTCTGACATGCACACTTGATGTGTACCTTGCCTTTCTAGGGAGAACTCTCCCGTGCCCCCTGAAGATGCAGGGTCTGCCTGTACAACATAAAGGAACTGTTTCCCTTTGAGAGGGTCCCTCTCTACCTTGCTCACCTGGGAGGCCACCTGCTGTGCTTTGTCCACATGCTGATGCCATCTTCATGATGGCATACTGAGTTATATACTACTTGGGCTGCTACCCATGAGAGCACTCATTCACAATCACCCGTTGCTCACGGGGAGAAAGACGAGGCATTCTGCTCCCGTGAAGAGTGACTGTCTGGAGCAGTTGAACCTCGTCCTCTCTGGTTGACATGAGCTGCATCCATGTGATGGCAGAGCTGATGGTTGGTTTGGTTTCATGATAAGATACATGCATAAGTGATATCACGTCCCCTTGAAGGTTTGATCAAAGGTGTGAGCTCAGGTTATGAGGGAGACAAGTACACGTGCGTTCACACACGGGGTCCTCTGTTCTCCGTTAGGAGGGTGAACACAGGACCAGGAGTTCCCGGGAAGTTGTGCAGGGGTCTTCATACTGTTGTTTGCTGGTGTCATGTGTGTTTTCTCACAACACCTCATCCCATGTGTCACCCTCACAAGGTCAGAAAACTTTAAGACACATGTAACACTTTTCTTCCTTGTCTTCCTCATCAGGCCAGGAAAATCTGAGACACATATTACAGTTTTCTTCCATATGTCACCCTCACCAGGCCAGGAAAATCTGAAATACATGCAACATTTTTCTTCCCTTGTGGACTGAAGAGATTCATACCTTGCATTTGTGTCTGGAGTCTATGTGGCACAATGAGCTCTGCATTATACTGCCAAGTGCCAAATAAGCAGTTACAGCTGACTAGCCACGCCAGGAGAGATCATTGAGAGTCTGCCCCCAGAATGAATTACAGTCTCAGAAATCTTCCAGAACTTTTCTACTCTGTCCTATAAGTTGACTCATCCAACATGATCACCGGCATGACTGTGTATGTGCGTACCTGTCTTGGGGGTGTTGTATTTATATACCACTTAAGTTTCCGAAAATTTTTCAATATTTTCTTTGCATTTTAAATGCAATATTTCTTTGCATTTTCTTTGCATTTATAAGTTCTTCATAAAAAGACACCTCAAGAATTCGTTTTATTGTACAATCCTCTGAAGGATATATGGGCAAAAGTTGACACTTTCTGCTCCCATAAAAATGTACAGCCTCAAAATCCCAAAGAGGCATTTCCACCATTCCCCATTAGGGTCCTCATGAGTTGAGGTGGACTCAGTAGGAGTGAGTTTTACCTTCAGTATTTTGATGTTTGCAGAACACTGGGTGGCACAAATGGTTTGAGTCCATGGGAAAACAAGACTCCAGGAATTTACAGAATATCCAAGGAAATGTTTCCACAAGCTGATGAAGCACTGGAAACACTCACCATCCATGCCAGGACATTAAGGAGAGATCCATAATTGTACTTAGTCAAAATAAAAGTGACACAACAGAATGCAAAAATTACCGAATAGCATCATTAAATAAAATCAAGTACAATTTTGCAGAAGATAATAATTTAACAATTGCAGCAGTTCATTGGCATCAAGTTGCCAAAAATTCAAGTAATATTCTGAAAAGGATGCAGGACAAGGGATATTATTGATTATCGAAGGAAGATAAAACTTTTCCACAGTTATATATCCTCCAAGATAATAAGCAAATATTAGTAACCATTTTCCAGCTCAGAAGCTTGGAAATAGTCTCCCTAAAGGCTCCAGCTATGAGAGGCCTTTGTCTCTCACACAAAAGATAGGGTTGATTCCCTGCTGTTAGGACAATGGGTCACAATACCTGAAAGCTTTAACTAAATCATGTCTCCTGCCCAAGGGCAAACAAGGTTAGGCCACTGCCAGGATGAAGCTTAGGTCCACCCATCTTGTCACATGAGGACCCCAGACTTCCCTTTCCTATAACACAATCCTTTCCTGTGATGTATGTGCTTACCTGTAATTAGGGGTCTTGCATATGCCCAAAAGGTAAATAAGGTGTGGTCAGAATAAAGAACCTCTCCTTCTTCTGTTCTTGCCCTTCCGCTCTCCCTGCCCTCCCCCCACTCTCAGCCACCTCTCCTCCCCCAACTCCTCTTCCCTCTTCCCCATGTCCTCTCATTCCCCTCCAATTGAATGTTAGTTAAAAGCAGAGAATACCACAAATATGTTGCTGGTGTTATTTGTGTGCATGATAACAAACTATAGGACAACTCTGTGAAGAATGGGAATTCTAGAACACATCATTGTGTTCACGGGGGACCAACATGTGGACCAAGAGACAGTACTTCCAACAGAGCAAGGGTTTTCCTGGATAGATAAAAATAAGAAAATGTGTACATCAGGGTTGCATCCTTTTATCATCCTTATTCCATCCGTACACTGAGCAAGTGACGTGAGAAGCTGGATGCATATGAAAATAAAGGGGGCTGCAGGATTGCACATAGACCTAGTAACAACGTGTGTTATGCAGATGACACCACTTTGCTTGTTGAAACTGGGGAGGACTTAGTAATGGAAATCAACGGCTGCCTTCAGTTTGGATTTCAAGTCAATGTAAAGAAGAGCAAAAATCCTCAGCACTGGACCAATAGACTACATCATGGTAAACAGAGGAAGGGTGGAAGTGGTCAAGGATTGCGTTTTACTTGGATCCACATCAACGCTTATGGAGTCAACTGTCAGGAAATCAAAGAGCTGCGTTAGACCTCCTTAAATTAGAAGAGCAAGGATAGCACTCTAAGGACTCATATGCACCTGACCTAAGCCAATCACCTCATATGCATGTGAAAATTGGACCTTGAATAAGGAAGGCCAAAGAAAGAATGGTGCCTTTTAAGCTACAGTGCATTTTGCAAAGATTGTTGAAAGTACCATGGACAGCCAAATATTACAGGCAGATCTTAGAGGAAGTAAGGCCAGAATGCTCCTTAGAGGGAAAGAAGGTAGGACTTTGTCTCATGTACTTTGGGCATGTGAGCAGACGAGAACCTGGAGTGTCTGGAGAGTGACACCATGCTTGGTCGTGTGGAGAGGCTGTCAAAAAGTGAAAGGCCTCAATAAGGTGCACTGGCACAGAGGTTGCAACAGTGGAGTCCAACATTAGAACCACGGTGAGCATGGGCCAGGATCAGGGAGGGCTTTGTTCTGTTAGGCATGAAGTCACTAAGGGCTGAAACCAACTCAATAGCACCAGACAACAGATGCACATGAAAGCAGTATAATGAGGAAAGAAGACCGCAGGTGAAGTGAAACATTTGAATTATGGAGTTGGTGAAAAATAGTGAAAGCGTATGAACTGCCGAAGAACAAACACTTCTGTCTTGGAAGAAGTACAGCCAGAATGCTCCTTGGCAGGGATGGTGGTGAGACTATATCTCGAGTACTTTTTGCATGTTAAGTGAGGCTAGTCTCTGGAAAAGGAAGGACTCAATGCTTGGTAAAGTAAGGGTCAACCAAAAAGAGGAAGACTGTCAAGGGGATGGACTGACACAGAGGTTGCCATGATGGGCTCCAATTGAACAGCTGTGATGACAGTTCCCAACTAGGCAGCATTTTCTGCTTTGGAACTGTGGGCCTTGTGGATCACAGCACAAGACAGAACCACCATGTCACCAGGGCTCCCTCAGGCAGCGTTTTGTATGCTGTGCAGAGTGTTGCTGTGAAGTAGAACTGACTTGCCAGCACTTAACAATAACAGCCTAAAGGTCGACAATTGGAACCTACACAGCAACACCATGGAACAACGGCCTGACAATCTGCTTTCCTAAAGATTACCCTGAAGAAAACCTTATGAGCGGCAACACTCTGTAACACATGGGATCTCCATGAGTCAGAATTAGATTGACAGAAGCTGATTTGATTTAATTTTGCAGATGATAAAATGCTTCTTCATACTTTATTGCCTTTATTGACCAAGTAGGACCCACTCATCAGAGAAGGAAGTGGAGACCTAGAGAGTTTTCATGTCTTGGTCTAGTTTCATAGACAGTGGAGTCAGGGATCAAACTCAAATTCACTTTTATTGAGTGACTTCCATCTCACGGGTACTGTGGCAGTCATGTGCTTATGTTAATTTTATGATTGAAATATAGGGGTAGAGTCTAGCCTGTTAATCTGGAGATAGCCACTGAGTAGTCAATGAGGCCTCTATGTGGGCATGGCTTTCTGCTGAGACTTCTGGGAAATCTCGCGATATTTCCCTTGTGAAGATGAGAAGCTATCTTCCACAGTTGTTGGGAGTTAGTCTCAGAGGCAATGAGTCACGAAAAAGACAAGATGGCAGCGTCCAAGAAGCTGGAGGAGCCGGCGGAGAGACCACATGGCTTTGCCCTAATGGAGCCAGACCTCTGAAGCTGGAGCAGCATGCTGATGATGGACCCTGAGCCCTGGAAGCGAGGACCCACGGGGAGACCCCTGCCAGCACCGGGATTGTGCACCCACTGACCTGTGACTTCGTGAGTCAGAAGGAGACTTTGTAGACTGATTTCGGGCATATGGGTTAATATCAGACTTATGACTTTTACTTGACTGGATTGGGATGCTTTCTTAATGTCCTATTTCTCTTATATATAAGCCCTTTCCTTATATCGATATGCGTGCCCTTGAATTTGTTCCTCTAGTCTACCCGGACTGACACAGGTATCCTATAGATTGGAACAGAACGGCCCCCGTGGGCTTCCAAGACTAGAACTCTGAACAAGAGTAGAGACTCTCATCTTTCTCCCTTGTAAAAGTTAGTGTTTTCCAATGACTGACCTGGTCATTAACAGCCCAACGTGTAACCACTACAAGTGAGGAATAAATTTTGGATATTCTAATTTGGGACAGGGACAAAGAGTCGTTGAGGGGGAAAAATTAGGAAAACAGTTTCATCTCCATAGGAAACCTCTATAGATACTGAATTTGTTACAAAGGGCCCCAAGTCAGAAGGCCCCACCCCACCCACTCTTGCCCACACCATCAGTTGGATGCCATAAATGTTTGCTCTGAATGGATATGTGTCTCACATGATTTTCTCTCATTTCCTCAGAACCTGTTCTGGCGTTCCTACACTGGTGAGTAGACAAAACCTTTGTTTATTTTTGTCCCCCACTCCCCCACCACCAACTGCCCTCTCGCAAGATCCCCCATCTCCTCCACATGCTCAGGAACACACTCTCTTTTCACAGATGGAGACCAATGTGCTTCCAATCCATGCCAGAATGGAGGCACCTGTATGGACCAGTTACAGCTTTACATTTGCTTCTGCCAAGAGGGCTTCGAGGGTCGGAACTGTGAGATAGGTAAGGCCCTACTTCCCATCCCATAATTTACAGAGAGCAGTAATTTACAGAGAGCGGTCCCTGGGAAACTGATGGGAGCCAGTCCACCTGATCAAGAGAGCTTCTGAATGAACATTCTCAGTAGAGGGGCTGGTTCAGCCAGAGATTTGGACTCTGGACACATAATGACTTTGGTGAATTTCCAATCTGCAAGTATTGAATATAGAATTCTAAGATGATAATTCTCACACATTATTACCCTACATCCACTTCTGAGAAGTGTAAAAAATCTCATAGGAAGGACAGGTGAGAGTCACCACATCACCCTACAGTCCACATATCCCACCAGACAAGACAATGTGGCAAACTTTACTTGGAGTTATTACTGTACCATCACTTCATGTTATTACAGAGGTTTTTATCCCAACTTCTAATATTGAAGTATTGCAAAATAAAGTAAGCCCCCAATACCACTCTCACCTCAGATACCTATTACAAGAGTCCATGAGTTTCAAGAGTCCATGAGTTCAAGAGTCCATGAGATTCACATTTGATCCTTCGACAGAAAGGCTCATAGAAGCTACCAAAACTGTTATACTCTTGGTTATAGTTTATTAGAGCCAAAAAAAGACTTATTTAAAACTGTCCAGGGAAGGGGCAGGAGGGTACTAGGATGAAGCTACCTGTCATCATCGCCTAGTGGAGCTGTGAACGGTGTGGATGTGTAACAATGCTCAAGGTGCTTTACCCATCAAGGATGCTCACCTGGGCCTTGCTGTTCAGAGTTTTAAATGGGGTCTCAGTCACACATGCATAGCATAGTCACATATCCATATGTTTATGCATATGTACACATACATACACACATAATTGCATATGTGAACACATATGCAGCCCATGTGGTTGGCCTTCTCTCCAAATCCTCCAAGAGTTGAGCTAACACTACTAGACCAGGGGTGGGGATTATCCAGACCAATAATCATCAAGTCCAGCTAACATCACACACTTCACCAAAGAGAAATCATTATAGCCATCATACTAGGGTTCAGTCAATTAATATTTGACCACTTTGGCTCTTGAGAATGATATTATAAATATCCAAGTGGCCCTTGAAAGAAGAAAAGGCTCCATACCCCTGGACTAGGCTACCCAGTATGACCCAAGGCCCCAGGGAAACAAAGACACTCTTCTCAAGTTGAAACTCCAAGGGCTTAGGGATCACCCTGCAGGAGCTGATGACAAAAGTCTTTCTGGGCAAGGTGAATTCTGTACTGCACTAGTATATGTTCTGATATTGAATGAGCTTTCCTGAGTCACTTTTGCTTTCAAGTAAGTACCTGATGGTCGTGTGGATGTGATGTTGGGAGAGGGATTGGAGTGACAGGACGCCTCCACCCTTCTTGGCTCCTTGTCTTCTGCCACAGGAAAAGCCCAGGGACTCAGGGACATGGAGAAATCGTGAGAGGCGGCAGAGGGACAGACGCCAGGCCTGGGTAGATCATAGGTCATGAATCGTGCCCATCTTTTACTCAAATATCCATGTCACATATGTATATACCTGCCTAGAATCCTTCAGTACTTCCATATCAACCAAGGAGAAAAGAGAAAATCAATGTTCATTCTCAATTACCTACTGACAGGAATGCCTAGATGATATCAGTTCTCCCCCACCTCAAAGAGTCTGACCATGCAGCTAAGGCCAAGGCCTTGACAAATTCAGTCTCTCCTGGCCACAGCCCCTGCTCCTGCCCAGAAGAAAGTGGTTCCTTTCCTCCAGGGCAGAGGCAGCCCCTCAGGACGGACTTTCTCACACTCTCCCTCCTTGTTCTCAGAAAAAAACAGCCTACTGATCTGTTGGAATGAAAATGGGGACTGTGAACAGTACTGCAGGGACAACCCAGGGACCAAGCGCTCCTGCAGCTGTCACAAAGACTATAAGCTCATGGAAGACGAGGTGTCCTGTGAGCCCATAGGTAAGTGGTTCTCAGAAACTGCTGCCCAGTGTGCCGTAGGGCCTCATTAGTTATTTACTGTGTGTCAGGTGAGGTGGTTACCAGGTCCTTTCCTCTGTTACCTCAGATGACTGAAAGATGAGACGGGGTGGCATAGTCTCTACTGAGCATCTACTATGTGCTGGTCTCATTGTGAGGCAGAAAGAAAGACCCAGGGTCAAGAAGGTCAGAGCTTACTAATACCAGACTCAGGCGGAACTGCAGCCCGTGTGCTTGGCAGTTCAAATCCAGCGCTCATGACCACCAGAGGCAGTGATGCCCATAAAAACAAACAACAACAACAACAACAACAACAAAAAGAATGTTGACAAAATACCAGACTCAGTTTAGCTGGCCAGTTTTATTGGGCTCAGGGATCTACTGCACACCCTTAGGCTAAGTATAACAAGAAAGAAAACAGGGGACCTCTCTTGGACCACTGACTCTGGGGACAAAGATATCGGGGTGTTTTAAGCACCTGAGGCAAATGGAGCTGGTGTCTGTGCAGTAGCTTTGGAGGTGTCATGCATCCTTTGACGCAAAGGGATGGGAGGCAGGGTTATCGTCTGGCCAGTGGACTTCCGGCTTCTGAAATGGCTCCATGTTAGCACACAGGGGGAGTTCCCAGGGAGTTGTTGTTTCTTGGCTTTATGCTCCAGAATTAGTCAGGAGGCTTGTTAGTCAGGTTTTCTTGTTGCATGTTCTGGGACCTGGCTGGAACCAGCTCTCAATCTGTAGTGAAAAACTTCAACCTACAGAGAGTGCTAGCAGGGATTGGTGGGGAGAGGTGATATTTTCTAGTTGATTGAGAAGCACATCTTGTGACTTGTTATAGGTTCAAGTGCCATCATATCTTATCTATATGGGGAATGAATAACCCAGATGACTTCCACAGTGATCAGAAGTTGCAATAGTTTATCAGAACCAGAACAGTCAACCTACTGCTGACACCCTGGAAGTAGCTCAGTGGACGGTTCTCTTCTAAGTCAGCCCAGAGCACCAGGCTCAAACTCTGTCAACCTCCCATTAATTCCACACTCCTGGAATCCCAGAGACCCTCAACACCTTAGTCAATGTTTCCTAGATCTAATGATTCCACACCCAAGGTGTGGAATGCCTGCTGCACAACTCCAGAGACAAAGCTTTTCAAGGGGAAGCACTTTCAGAAAAATGACAAAGCTGGTCCAAACCAAACTCAAACTAAGTAGGGCTACATTTTCAAAGGCTTGATGAGGTACCCCATACCAGTTGTGCCTTGTGGAGAAAGATGATCCCCTTCTGAAATTTAGTTTGGCCCTTGTAAACATTCCTTCCCCACTTCCTGGCCCAGCCACATCCTTGGAACAGATTGTTGGGATGGGGTGGGATGGGCTGTGACTGTCAGTCTGGGTTAGATAGAGACACAAATTCATAGACATTCATTTGTATATAAGGGAGATCTTTATGTAAAAGAGAAATTGTGCATTAAGAAAATATCACAGCAAGTACAGATCACGCCCACCAGTCTGATATTACCCCATATATTGAAACTAGTCCATAAATTCCTCTTCAGACTCACCCAACAGATGCAATGATGCTGAATGCAGGAAGATCACAGGCCAATGGGTGGAAAGTCTTGTGGATCCAGTGGTGGTGGAAGCATCATAGTGCTGGTGTGGGACTCCATGTGGCTCCTCCAGCTCCAGGGCTCTTGCTTCATCTTTGTGTTTCCATGTGGGTTGCCAAAAGAGAGTATTAATGTGTCCCATCTCCAGTGAGCTATTTATATCAGCAGTGCCTCCAAATGACACCATCAAAGTGTGACATGATTGACAGGCTGAACTCCACCCATTCATTCTTAGTAGCCTCAAGTTGACACGAAATATGTAACTACCACAGCAGAGAGAGTGAAGTAAAACTAGCACTACATTGGACTAAGAGATAAGAAGAAAACACGAGAAGCATATGATCTTACTTATTTGAAATATCTAGAAAGAAATCAAGTGCCACCAAGTCAATTTAGACTCAGTGATCTTACAAGGCAGCGTAGAACTATGTTTGTGGCTTTCTGAGACTGTAACACTTTATGAGAATAGAAAACCTTATCTGTCCCCTTTGGAAATGGCTAGTGGTTTCAAACCACTGACCTTGTAGTCAACAATCCAAAGCCGTTATACCACCAGGGCTTCTTATATCCAGACTATGTAGGTGTAGGTGTATAAAGAGAAAAGTTTATTAGTCGTTCTCAGAAGCCAGGCAAAAGGCAAGGAGAGAATGGATGAGTTTTGCTTAGTGAAGACTGAGTTTCTGTTTAGGGTGATGAAAACTCTTCGGAGATAGATAATAGTGAAAGTTGCACAACATGATGAAAGTAATTGATGTCATTGCATGTGCACTTAAAAATAGTTAAAATGGCTCTTTATATATATTCAGTAAATAACAAATTTCTTTATTTTATATATAGTTTACGTGAGTATATATTTAATTATATTAAAATACATTTAGATATATATGAATATATATACATATGCACAAAAATTATTTTGAAAGGAATTCAGCCCTTTCCCTAAAAAAGTACAATTGTTGTCAATATTATTTTATCTTTAGTAAATGAAGTCACACCATTTTTTCTCCTTGAAAATTTAGTAGTCCCTAGCTTCAAAAAAAAGCTTCGCTCTCAATGTGGTATTTTAACATTCAATGACTAATGAAAAGGTTATGGCTTGTACCTACCAGCTGCTCCTCCAGAGAGAGATGCCTGCTTCCACCAAGATCCCCGCTGGGGCTGCGTGGGTTGAAGACACAGCAGCCCTTGAGGACAGAACAGAACTGCCCTATGTTTCCAATGTTACAGTCTTTGGGGGAACAGACTGCCACAACTTTCCCATGCTAGGTTCAAACAGCCAGGTGATCAAACACTTAATCACCAGGACTCTTTCCAGAACAGCAACAAACTTGGGAACCCTGGGGCAGTTTGACTCTGTACAGTAGAGCGGTTATGAGATGAAACCCAAGAGTAGGACTACCACCTCCCAAACCAGCCTCTGCCCCATCTCTTCATCTGACAACTTCCCAACAGCCTCTCCCCCAGCTCCAAGCTCTATGGGTTCCATCCAGCGGGTTCCCCTGATCAAGGGGCATCTCCTAGGGCTCAGGCCTCTCCCACTCAGAGCCCTGAGGCCTGTCCTGGAGTTCCTGGAAGGAGCGGTTCAGTGCTAAAAGAGGAAGCAGAAAGCCAGAGCCTCAAATCTCTGAGTAGAAAGCCCTTGAGCCCCTTTATCCTCAAGCACATCCGTCCTTCATGAACCCCTGTGTCTGACTGACTTTTCTTCCACACAGTCAAATATCCATGTGGGAAAATGCCTATCCTGGAAAAAAGAAATGACAGCGCCTCCCTGGGTCGAATTGTGGGTGGTGTGCGGTGTCCCCCAGGGGAATGTCCGTGGCAGGTGAGTGTCCCCTGACCTGATCGGGTGCTCAGAACCGGGTCATCGATCACTGGTTTTCCCCATGCAACGTTCAGGCCCTGGTGTGGTCGCAGACTTTTGAATGAGGACTCATCCAAATCAAAGCCAAACTCACTGCCCCCAAGTCCAGTCTGGCCCTATGCACAGGGCCGCACTGCCCCCGAGGGTTCCCCAAGAGAAAGCCTCATCTGTCTACCTCGGAGCGGCTGCTGGTTTCAAACTGCAGCCAACCTCGACTAGTTGCTTCATAGACTGGAACAAGAGATAATTTAATCCTTAGAACAGCTCTTCGAAGTGTGATGCAAGGGTGGATGGGGTGGAATCAGTGGGCATGAAAATACTGGCGAGTTAGTGGATTCCCACACCAGCGCTGGTGGCCCTGGAACTACACGGTCTGAGCTTCACAGGGCACTGAGGTGCATAATCACTTTCTGACTGCTCTTGCGGTGGCTTAGGGCCTGCAAAGATCTGCGGGAATCCAGAGAGGCACTAGTCATGTCTGCTGAGCAGTCCGGATGTGCTAGGAGTTTAGAAATGAATGGCTCACCTGTCCTTGAGTGGGTGTAGGTAGATGAGAAATCAAGGATGCTGTAAGAGCCATGTGACCTGGGCATGTATACTTTTCCCCATGCAGGCTGTGTTGACACTGAAAGGGGAGCTGCTGTGTGGCGGGGTTCTGGTGGATGCTACCTGGGTGATCTCGGCAGCCCACTGTTTCGACAAACTGTACCCAAGAAAGTGGAGGAGTGTGACAGTGGTGTTAGGTAAGTGTGGTCTTTGTCTCAAAGTCACTCCTTGAATGATGACATAAGGGGTGAGGAATGGGCACACTCCACTTCTCATATCCTTGAGCAGAGGAACTTCAGAGGAGCAACAGTCTTCCCACTGAGCCAAACTCTCTGCTCACAGGAATTTGCCCAATTAGGCACTGTTCCCTTGGCTCCTTGACCACTCCCAACCCAAACACAGAAAGAACCCAGGGGGAGAAATGCTGTCATTTGTGCCAAGAGGCACCTGCTGAGGAGGGCTTGGGGAGGCAAGAGGATCACAGAGGTGCATCTGACACTGTCTGGGCAAAGTTGTGCAGGACTGTCAGCTCCCATCTCTCTCCCTGCTGGTCCCCACTGTCTGACACCTAACAACGTTTTAACCTCTCATGTTCCAGAGATTCCCCTCCATTCACACCCTTGCCACACGCTCTCAGCTTATCTCCTAGAGGGGGCAGCAACCATCTGGGCAAAGACTCTGCTTGATTTTTCTGTTCTTTAAATAGTTGGGTACAGGTCCCATCCACCTCTTCCAAACGGAGCCCTCCTCTGACCCCTTCTAGATTCTCCAAATGGGCCAATATTCCCCCATTCCACCGCACTCTGGCTCCAGGCAGACAAAATGAGAAAGCCATCATGCCAGGGTTTTCAGTGGGAAAAGACTTGCTCCCCAAACCACCCCCCCCCACCCCCTCCCACCCCGAATCATGATCGGTTTCTTTCCAGGGGAGAATGACCTGGTGGAAGAGGAAGGCACTGAGCAGGAGCGGCTCATTGCGCAGCTCATTCTCCCTGACACATACCGGATAGGTCAGGCCAACCATGACATCATCCTGCTCCGCCTGAGCGCGCCCGTGAACTTCACGGACTACGTGGTGCCCCTCTGCTTGCCAGACAAGATGTTCTCCGAGGAAACGCTGGCCTATATCCGGTACTCCATGGTGAGCGGCTGGGGCCAGCTCCTCGACAAAGGCTCCACCGCCCTGGAGCTCATGACCCTCAACGTGCCCAGAATGATGAACCAGGACTGTAGGGAACAAGCAAAGAGAAATGCCAATGCCCCTGAGCTGACAGAGAACATGTTCTGTGCCGGCTACCTGGATGGAAGCAAAGATGCCTGCCATGGTGACAGTGGGGGCCCCCATTTCACCATGTACCGAGACACGTGGTACCTGACAGGAATTGTCAGCTGGGGCGAGGGCTGTGCCGCCATAGGCCATGTTGGAGTGTACACCAGGGTCTCCAGGTATACTGAATGGTTGCACAGGAACATGGAGCGGAAACTAAGCCCAAGCCAGATAATCCGAGATCCATTTCCCTAGGCCCCATGTCAGTTCTTGGGGCCAATACCCAAATGAAAATCAATCTGCTGCTCTTGGGAGCTGTTCTTGCATCAAATCTCAAAAATTCTTTTGCGGTCCTTGGAATGGAAATCAGGGAGACAGAAAGAGAGAGAGACTGGGTGAAGGAGAGATACTGAAGATTAGAGGGAATGAGAGAGGGGAATTGACTCAGAGCCAAGAACTGGGGAGATATTCTGAGAAGACTGAGAAAGAGAGACAGAGAGGGTGCTAAGAGAGAGATGGAGAGAGACTCAGAGGTTCACAGATACAGTCTAAGAGGAATAAGAAGGGACCTCAGAGATAGAAACTGACAATCACACACTGGGACTGAGTGAGACAAAGGGAGGAACCACGTGCTGTCTTGAAGGATGTCTTCTAACTTTCTGGAATGACCCCACACCTCACTCTGCATGTTCCCCCAGGCCCCCAGAGATGCACATGTGGCAGCTGAACTGTCATTCTGGATCAAAACTATATGTGTACATATCTACAGATACACATGAACACACCCATACAATACACACACACACACCTGATGGATGTATGCTATTGATCAAGGCCGTTTTCCAGTTTTTCCTCCTCCATGAAGCTTTTTGCTTCTTCATCTCATCTCTCTTCTGATAAATTAAAAACATCATCCAATCATTTGGATGAGTAGCCTCCCAAATGTTCAGCTCAATGGGTGTTTCTCAGGTAAAACAATAATTCATTCTGCACACAGGCTTTGCCCCCTGCTGACCTCACTTAATAAATCGTTGATCTTCTCAGTATTTTTGTGGTTGCTTGGCATTTCATTGGACTTTCTTTCTTGGGGATGGTGATGTCAGTCATCCAAGGTTCTGGTTTCTTTCATCATGACTGTAATCAGCTTTCTCCTGGGAAGGGTGTGTTTACAAACAAACCCAGATTTTCCTCATGGAAACTGTTATATCTACCACTGGTCCACCAATAGCACATCCCAAGCTACCTACTATTTGTCATCAGTGAGAATGGACTTTCCTCAAAACCCTGTTCAAGGAGGTGTTTGCTTCTTGTCAGGGCCCTTCACACAGTTATTTGCTAAAGAGAGTCCCAGGGTTGGGCTACAGAGGAACCCCCAGGGCTGTTCCATCAAATTCAAGTTCCACGGTCTTGTCATGATGAGCTGCAGTAGAGCTGGGTAGGGACCCTCATAGCATCGTGGTCATACATCTGGTCACTCACCACATGGTCAGCAGTTTAGAACCACCAGTCTCTCCTCAGGAGCAGGATGGGACTTTCTCCTCCTGTAGAGAGTTACAGGCTTAGAAACCCACTGGTGCAGTTTGCTCAGTCCTATTGGGTCACTGGGAATCAGAATTCATCATGAGCAGTGGGTTTGGTTGTTTGGAGGACCTGACAGGTGGCGTTGTTATCACATCCCTCTGATGAGACGTGGCTACACTAAACTGTGTGTCAGCAGCCATGGCATGGCCCCCACCTCACGGCAACCCTGGGCATGGCAGGACCAAACGGCCCCACCCCGCACTGTGGAGCTCTCACGGCTGAGTTTCAGAAGAGGGTGGCCAGTCTGTCTTGCTAGTTCATCCATGTTAGAAGGTCCCACAGATACCCGTTGGACATCACAGCAGCACACAGAATGGGGGTGGCTGCACCTGAGCTATATTGGCCAGAAATCCAACCTGGATCTTCCTCATGGAAAATGAGCGGTCTTCCACTGGTCCACCCATAGTACACCCCAAGCTACCTCCCACCGGTCACCAGATGGCCTCAGGTGGGGAGAATAGTGACAAGCAAATGAGATGCTGACACAACATTGGCTTCCACTGCATCTGGAGAGGACACGGGATAAAAGGATGACCACTGTGACCATCCTCCCGCCCCCAAACACACACCTGTCTGAAAAATGGTCCCTGCACTGCGCGTGATTGTCAGTGGGGGTGTCCCCTCTGAGAACCTGTCCTTGTGTCTGGAGTAAAAACACAGCTAATCATTAAGGGGCCACTACAATGATATATATGAACTCAGCACTATTTACTTTACCAGTACTTAGAATCAACTTGGAGTCTCAAAACTGCATACAGCCCGGGGGCTAGGCCTAGACCACATCTTATATGTGAAGCTTCATTGGAGCACAATACCTCTCACTTGTTCATCAGATGATGTACTGTCTTTAAAGGTGCAAAGTGGAATCATCGAAATAGGGACCAACTGGCCCCCAGGGTCTAAATATTCACAACCTGGACCTTACAGCAAAAGATTGCTGACTCCTTGTCCAACTGGAATTTCTGAATGACCTCCCCAAGCAAGAAATTCCCTGCCATCCACTCGATTCTGACTCGTAGCCATCCTACCCTTGGGTTTCCCAGGCTGTAATTCTTTATGGGAGTCGAAAGCCTCATCTTTCTTCCATGGTGCAGCCAGTGCTTTCACACCACTGACCTTGCTGGTAGCCCCCCAATATGTAACCCATGATGCCACCAGGGCTTCTTCACCAACAGAGAGCATAGAATTCAAGAGGGTGACTCTGGACTCTGAACACCTGGACGTAAGTCTGGCTTCATCACTGCTTTAAAGAAACACAAATTATGATTAGACTTACATGCTACTTTCTTTCTTTAAAAGGTAATTAGGCAGAGGTTTACCTTTCAGACAACACATTTTGTATTATGTGGTATTATAAAAATGATTTCTCCTGCTGAGCCATGGTGGCGCAATGGTTATGTGCGGGATTGCAGCCCACAGGGTTAGTGGTTCAAATCCAGCAGCAGCTCTCCAGGAGCAAGGCTGGGCTTCCTTCTCCTACCAGGGAAGTGATGCAAAAAAAAAAAAAAAAAGATTTCTCCCAAGTTATCGCCCACCCATATATGCCAAATTTAACTGTTTGCAACGTATGGTGAATGATTGTCAAGTTATCTCCCTGAAGACAGCAGCCAACCAGAGCAATCAGACACCATTTTTTCACCCACAATAGGCAGGGCTCTCTCCCTGCTGTTAAGGATGAGGGGTTGCTTCCCCTAAAAGCTTAGGTTGAATAAAGTCTCCAGCTCCAGGGAAATCAAGGTGAGGCTGCCTTCATGAATCTTGAATTCGCCCATGTTGTCTACTCACATGTATACTCCTAATCCCTCCTCTGCCTGTGACATATATACCCCTATATCTTACTCCTCTCCTTACTGTATTACCCAGAGCAGCCCTTTCCTGTGATGTATGTCTTCACCTGTAATTAGGGTAGTTTCATGTCTCCAAAATATAGGAACCTTGGTTAACAATAAATCTCTTTCTCTCCAGAAGCTGAGGTGAGCATGCTAACAGGAAATGTGTGACTCCATTATTTCAGTCTCTCGTATGTCTCTCCTATTTTCTATGACTTTACTATAACCTTCTCTAATTACCACTTTACAATTGCACCTACCAACTAGGGACTGGCTTCCCTGACATACGCGGCCCATGATGTGTGGCCTAGTAGGAAAAGAACTCTTTCGAGTTATATCCCGTGTAACAACTGTATGACCTCATCGGACAGAGAGTGAATCGGGAAAAGATTTTTGAGTGTGTTTTTTAGTCTGAGGATAGCAAGGATACAAAATATGGTATGTCACTTTGCCACCTCTTAAAAAAACAAAATGGAGGAATAACAAATAAGAAAATTAAGGAGTTTCTTCAAGTAGTAAAGAAATTTAATACTTTCCCCACCCCTCCCACCCCCGCCCCAGTCAGGAACTTTTGATATGGAGATGTGGGGTATGGAAGCTATTAACTTAAAAAAGGCCCACAGGGAGGGACAAAGCATACCCTTGGAAACCTGGGGAGTATGAGTGCAGATTAAAATGGTGTTGAACGCATTCCTGCTTAAGACACTCAAGAAGACAGAAATAGAAGGAAAATTCCTCAAAATTATACAAGCTATTTATGAAAAACCAACAGCCAACATGGTAGTCAATGGAGAAAAGACTAAAACGATTCCACTAAAAAAGGGGACCATACAAGGATGCCCTTTGTACCCATTCCTATTTAACATCATACCGGAGGTCCTAGCTAATAATATAAGACAAAGAAGAAACAGCAAAGGTATCCATCTGGGGAAGAAAGAAGCAAAATTATCCTTATTCACAGATGATATGATTCTGTACATCAAAAATCCCCTAAATTCCACTAGTGGAGTGTTGGAAGCAATAGAGGAATATGACAGAGTGGCAGGATATAAGATCAAAAACAGAAGTCTATGGGTCTGCTGTACACATCAGACAAGATCACAGAAGAGGCAATTAAAAGAGTAATACCCTTTACAATAGCCAACCACAAAGTGAAATACCTAGGGATATATCTGACTAAAAACACAAAAGACATGTACAAGGAAAATTATAAAACACTTTTATAAGAAATCAAGAGAGACCTCAAGAAATGGAAGAATATCCCATGCTTATGGATTGGAAAACTCAATATAGTAAAGATGTCAGTTCTACCCAAGGCACTATATAAGCTCAATGCTATTCCTACATGAATACCACCATACTTCTTCAAATAATTGGGAAAACTAATTACCAACTTCATCTGGAGAGGAAGAAGCCCAGAATTAGCAGAGAACATCTAAAGAAGGACAAAGTGGAAGGGCTCACTCTACCTGACTCTAGCATGTATTATATTGCCACAGTAGTCAAAACAGTGTGATAATGGTATAATGACAGATACTTAGACCAGTGGGAAAGAGTTTAAGATCCAGAAATAAAAACATCAACATGCAGGCAACTGATTTTTGTTAAGGGCCCCAAAAATATCAAATGGGAAACAGATGCCCTCTTCAATAAATGATGCTGGAAAAAATGGATATCTACCTACAGAAAAGTGAAGCAAGATCCTTATATCACTCCCTGCACAAGAATAAACTCACAGTGAATCACAGACCTTAAGGTAAAACCCCAAACAATTAGGACCATCCGTGAGGGAATTGCGATGAACCTGAGAACCTTGGCACAGGGAATACATAGGTTATTAGAAATAGGGAAGAATACAAATATAGAAGAGACACGAATTGATGAGTGAGATATACTGAATATAAATCACCTGTGTACATCAAAAGAATTCACCAAGAGAGTAATAAGAGAGCCCACCAACTGGGGAAACATCTTGAGCAATAACAATACTAAAATCTACAATACTCTGCAAGCTTACAATAAGAGAAAAACTAACTGCCCACTGAGGAGGTGGGTAAAAGACCTAAACAGAAGTTTCACAGGGGAAGAAATCTGAACAGCCAATAAACACATGAGAAAATGTTCCCATTCATTAGCCATAAGAGAAATGCAAATTAAAACAATGAGATACCACCTAACACCCTCAAAGATAGCCCATTTAAAAAAAAAAAACCAAAAACAGGGAACAACAAGTGTTGGAGGGGCTGTGGTGAGATAGGAACTCTCATTCACTGCTGGTAGACCTGTAGATATGTACAGCCACTATGGAAATCAAGTTGATGATTTCTAAAAAAGATGGAAATTGAACTACCGTATGACCCAGCAATCCCTCTACTGGCATATACCAAGAAAAGGCAAGAAACAAACTACTAGTAGACATCTGTGTGCCAAGGTTCATGGCAGCAGAGTGTACAACTGCAAGGAGTTGGAAACAACCCAAATTTCTATCAAAAGATGAATGCATTTAAAAGCTGTGGTACATACATACAATGGAATACTACACATCACTGAAAAGCAATGATGAATGCCTGAAGCAGATCGCTGCATGGGAAGAACTGGAGGAAATCATGCTAAGTGAAGTAAGCCAAGTGCAATAGGAGAAGTACAACATGAGTCCGCCGAGGTAAGCTTTTAAAAGGGGGAGGGGGGAGAGGGAAAAGGCTACTGTATATAAAAGTTAATGGGGTGATATGGCAGGTCCCAGACCAAGTCTACGGCTACCTATGGTAGCCAA